>OU343222.1:353877706-353977931 GCA_910596185.1 Chrysanthemum makinoi | reverse complement strand
TTTTCTATACGGGGATCTTAATGAGGAAGTATATATGCTTCATCTACCTGGGTATTTTAAACAAAGGGAGTAACAAGGTTTGTAAGTTGAAAAAATCTTTGTATGGGCTTAAACAAACTCCCAAACACTTTGGAATCACAACATCACGAGAGCTCTGTTTGAATCAAGGTTTGGCAGGTCTAAGAATGATCATTCTCTATTCATTAAAAGTTTTGGGTTCACTCAGTACCCAAGTATCCTTAAACTAGGATTTGAATAGAAAATAACAGGTGTTAAATATCCATAAACATCTACTAAGTCACTGAGTGAACAGTCCTTTCAGTGAGTCATCTTCAGAAGCTCGAGGACAAGACTAAGTGAAAAACTTTCCATTCGGTGGCGGGACTCAGTAAATGATATCTGAGCCAAAGAAGAAGATGATGGGTTTAGTGAATGATGAAAAATAACTTATTGAACCCCAAGTCTCCTCAACACCTATAAAGACTAAAAACTTAAACAAGTTAGAGAGTGAAGACCTAGAGATTAAGTAAAAGGCGGACAAGTCGGGATAATTTTGAAATGAATAAGGGGGATTCCTTATCAAGCAAAGGTCAAAGTTTCCTTGAAAGGCTAAAGACCAAGAGCGGTGTCATCAGCGATATTCATAAAGCACCTTTGTCCTATACCCAAGTAGTCATTTGTAACTTGGACAAAATACGTGCGTTATTTTATCCAACATAGCCTATGTCACTTTTGTCTTCTTTGTAGCGGTGGTACATTATACTTATGTATAAATAGGATCATAATGTAGGAGTAAAAGTTTGCGGGTTTGTGCACTTAATGCATAGTCATTCACGAACAACTTTTACTCCTCTAAATACAACTATGTCCCTGAGGATAGCTGAGTTTGTTTAGCATAGTTGTACTTAAGCTTAGCTTAAGTTTAGAGATGAGATTACTATACTTGTCATTCAATCCTAAGTGTTGTTAAGTAAACACTTGGGTATAATTCTTTGTTAATTGCAAATAGAATTAAGCGTTGAAAAAATTGTCTTTGTTTTACTTTACGCTTATCTTTTAACAAAGTATTTTCATTACATTGCTAAGTCATAGAGCTTGGATAGATTAACTTTGTAGTTAATTCTAACCAAGTTAAGGAACAAAACAAGTCCAAGTTAATGGGGAAAAAAAGTGGTATCAGAGCTCTGGTTTATAAAACTTTTAAATAACATAGTTAAAGGATGATTGACAAGTAGAATTCTCATGCCTCTATCACTCGGACTTCTCAATTCTCATGAACACCTCAAGCGTCAAGTCCATGATGTCTAAAATCTGTCGAGAATTTAAGGGTCAATTTACCTTTGAGCTTTAGTACCAGAACCAACTCTTGCTCTCATTGAAGTTCGGCAGCGGGTTGGGGAGAATGAAAGATCAACTCCTTCTCTTCTGAGGAGGCGAAACGAGAGCAAAGGGGTTGTGCCCATCTCATCCTTCAAGCCGAGCGATCAAGAGATCCTGAACAACCAACTTCATCAATAGTCTCCAAGAGTAAAGTCAAAGGAATTGCAACAACATCAGAGCCTAAACAACCTAAAATTGTGAAAGCTTCATCGATTGTCGCGCAGGACCATGATGCACCTATCAAGGTGACTTATAAAATCAATGTAAAGATTTTCCTTCTAACAAATGATAAAATCAATGCTCATATGGGAAAGAGGTGGAACAAAAAAAGTTAAAAATGGTGGCTCTAACAAAGGCGGAAGTGATCAAGATTGTTGGGAAGATGTTAAGACACTTGGTATTGACCCAAAGTCATCCTGACAATGTTGGAGTCAAGTTCTTAAAGGCTCAGGGATGAAGAATTAGAGGCTCTCAAAAACGACACTCATAGAAGGTGAAAAAAATGGCTAGGCGAGAAAGAAAAAGATTGAGCAATACAACTAGACTATGACAAAGAGACTAAGGCTGAACCCATCACGGATGTGAAGATTCAACCCAATATCAAGCTTGCGGTTTCTCAGGGGGTCTACAAGGCGTGAAAAAAGGAATTTCAAGTACATGATCCATTCAAGTTCTCGAATTCAGGATCACGAGCTAGATGAATTCGGTCCAATTATTGAGAAGAAATGGAACATCATTGTTACGGACACGATGACATCGGAGCAGCGGTATGCAAGACTGAATTAAATGCCTAAAGATCTTGGAATTGATGCGCCTACTGCTCCTACGTCTCAACAATCTCAAGCTCAACCTTTAGGAAGAAGCAATTAAGCTGAACACGAAATCAAAGTTCCCGGACTTGATGCAATTGTGTCCTCGAAGGAGTTCCCTTTGTCAACAACATGGTTATAGAAGAACACGTACGGATTGTTCTTCATCGATGCTTATGGGAATCCGCCTAAAGATGGAGTGACATTGAACCTGCATGGATTGATGCCTTGGTTGGATATTTGGTAATGACATCAAATTTCATGACCACTGAGAATGCAAAGTTATGCATGGGCACGAGGAAAAGATCACGATCATCCTAACCAAGAAAAGCTCAAGTCAATGAGAGTGAAGCTAGAAGCCTTGGGATACTATTTGGGTGAGGATGTTGTGCACACTATCTTTATTAGAATTTTTAGGGTGATGTAATCTATGAATAAAGAATGTTTTACGTTGAATCAGTGTTCTTTACTTGCTGTCTTGTATCATTAGTGTAAGAAGAAGACCTTTGCTCACTTACATTGATCATAAACACTTATGATATATTTATATCTAAATAGGGGAGAGCTGTTGGGTTTACTCAGTACCCAAGTTTCCTTAAACTAGGATTCGAATAGAAATAACCTAAGTGTTAAATATCCATGAACATATACTAAGTCACTGAGTGAGCAGTCACTCAGTGAGCCATCTTCAGGAAACTTAGGACAAGCCTAAGTGAAAGACTTTCCATTCAGTGAGGCAGGACTCAGTGAATGAAGCCAAAGAAGAAGATGATGAGTTCAGTAAGTGATGACAATAACTCACTGAACCCGGTCTCTCAACAACTATGAAGACTAAAGACTTAAAGGCGAAGACCTAGAGACTGAAGTAAAGGCGGGACAAGGCAAGGAAAAGTTTGAAGCGAATAAGGGGGAGTCCTTATCAAGTAAGGTCAAACTTTCCCTGAAGGCTAAAGACCAAACAATGTCATCATGATATTGAGAAAGCACATTTGTCCTATACCCAAAGTAGTAATTTGTAACTTGGACAAAATACGTGGTATTTTTTCAACATAGCTTATGTCACTTTTTTCTTCTTTGTGATGGTAGTACATTATACTTGTGTATAAATAGGATCATCTTGTAGGAGTAAAAGTTTGCTTGGTTTGTGCAAATGCGTAGTCATTCACAAACAAATTTTACTCCTCAACAACTAAGTCCCTCGGGATAGCTCATTGGTTTAGCATAGTTGTACTTAAGCTTAGCTTAAGTTTAGAGAGGATTCATTTAATCAAGTGTTGTTCAAAACACTTGGGCATAATTCTTTGTTAATTGCAAATAGAATTAAACATTGAAAAAACTGTCTCTTTTTTACTTTATGTTTATCTTTTAACAAGGTATTTTCATTACATTGCTAATTCATGGAGCTTGGATAGATTAACTTTATAGTTAATTCTAACCAAGTTAACGGGAACAACGAGTCCAAGTTAACGAGAACAAAAAAAAATGGAATGACAAGATTTTTTGTGTTTTTACTGGTCTATGTGGATGATTTAGTCATTCGCGGCAATTTTGAAATAGAAGTTGAAAATTTTAAACAGTTTTTGAAAAACAAGTTAAAATTCAAAGACTTGGGAGAACTTAAGTTCTTTCTTAGAATTGAGGTTTTAGAAACTAAGACTAGATTTTGTTTAAACAAAAGAAAATATTGTCTTGAATTGTTGCATAAGTTTGGTTTACTTGCATGCAAACCTGTTATGACTCATTTACATAAGAGTGTTGTGTTGGCTCATAAGAAGTCTAATGTTGACAAGTTTTTGAAAAACATTACTAGTTATCAGAAATTGGTAGGAAAGCTAATATAACTCGTTTCCACTGATGATGACAAGTTTTTGAAAAACATTACTAGTCTAATGATGTGTTCACTGCCTAAGTCAACATATGCATGCTCCTTTACAATATCATTTCAATCTTGGTTTAAGGGTTGTAAAATATTTGAAACTTGCTCCTGGAAGTGGTATTGGTTTTGATAGAACTCAAAAAGGGTTCAAGGTTTTTGCTTACTTTAATTAAGACTGGGGTCCTATAACAAGGAAGTTTGTATGGGGTATTATGTGTTTATTAATGGTAACTTGGTCTCTTAGAAAAAAAATAAGTGGCCCACACTTTCTAAGTCTTCTGTGAAGCGAGAAAGGCGTAAGTATAAGCCTTGCAACTTGTGAAGTGATG
The DNA here is from genome assembly GCA_910596185.1 of Chrysanthemum makinoi. Classification (NCBI taxonomy): domain Eukaryota; kingdom Viridiplantae; phylum Streptophyta; class Magnoliopsida; order Asterales; family Asteraceae; genus Chrysanthemum; species Chrysanthemum makinoi. Next base: position 353,973,537 of record OU343222.1, on the reverse strand, counting down.
TGGTTTTGAAAGTATTGAAAGATTTGGGTGGCTTGGGTTGATTCTAGTAGATTTGTTTTGTGATAACATGTTTGCTATTCAAATAGCAACTAATCCTGTAATGCATGAAGAGACTAAATATTTTAATATAGATGTGTATTTGGTTAGAGAAAAGGTTGCATCTGGGTTAATTAGATTGTTAACATTGAGTCCAAAAACCAAACTGTTGATATCCTTAGGCATTGGGTTTAGTGCAACTTACTTTTTTGGCTAAAAAGCTTAGCATGATAAACTTGTTTGTTTAATAAGTTTGAGTGAGGGTATTGAAATATATACTCAATAGCAAACTTACTAAACTTAAAGGGTTAATATGAAAGTATTTTAGCTTGTTTTAGAAAAATCTAACCATTGGTGTCTGCTTTGAGTATTTTGGTTATGCAGGGTTTAAAGTGTAACTTAGCTCTATAAAAGATCTCATATCCAGATTAGGGTTTCATTCATCATTCTCAAGTTTCACATACAACTCATTCTCTCTCTCAAGCATGTCGAGTTTTATTATTTTGGTTTCATGTATCACTTTCATTTTGCGGTTTAGTGATTAGGTTTATAGTTTGGTACATTGTATCTGTCAAGATCTTTTTGATCATATTTGTTGGTTTAGTTTGGTTAGGATATGGTAAGAGTGACTTCTTGTATCGATAGCACCCGGTAGGGGACTATCAATCTTTCTTTGTATTATATACAAGCACTCAGTTGAGGACTAAAAGTATCATCAAGGGGTGGTTGGTTGGGTGATTATCAATCTTGTTATTGAACTAATACAAGTTGTATGAAACAGAGGCATGGTTTGTGCATATATAGCAGTGTACAACCCGAACTTGTCTAGAAAGGACCATGTGGTACGCTTCAGTGCCACAATCCTTATAAAAGGAGCGAAAGCATCTTAATTTTGAGTAAAATTAAACAAATCTTTCAATATTTTCATAATTTTGCTCAAAAGAACAAGTATTCCCTCTCGTGTTTTCCAAAAATCTCAAAAGTTAATATTACTTGTTGAGGGGGAGTATTTGCAAATGTAATTGTTCAAATCAAAAGTTCTTTGTCGAAATCTTCCCACAAAACTCAAAATGGTCATATTTTAAATCAATATTTCATCAAAAATAACATTAATATGCCATTTTTGAGGGGGGGGGTAAAATACGTGATAAAAATATGTTGGAATGTAAATGAAATCTCAATGTGCAAAGACTTTACCCATGAATTGACGAGTTTCTGAAATGTCACAAATCGAAAAGACTTGTCCTCAAGACTTGTCTTAGTAGATCATACCAATTCGAGAAAGTCTTGATAGACATGAACTTGATAGGTTTAACAACCTTTTCAAGGTTTGTTCACATGTTCAAGGTAGTTGTTAGAGCTAGTTGTCACCTAAAAGATGACAATGTATCTTTTTAACTATACAACGTAACCGTGTCTCGCGAGGAATTGTCAATCATGAGTTGATCAATTCAAAAGTGTGCGCTCTACCCTCAATGTGCATATTTCTGTCAAAACTCATAAGCACGTGTGAAGGGGGAGTATTTCTGAAAATACAAAACTCTCGAAGTGTTTCAAACATGTTTTCATTCATAAAACACTTTGAGAAATTTTTAAGCAAATGGTTTTATGGCAACATAGGATAGTCATGGAGTTATAAGGTGACTAAGTTTAGGGATAAGCGTCCTATGATGCAAAGCTTGGGAGGGATCTACCCAAGGACACCACATATAGTTAGTATTTAGAAGTCCTTAGGTATGATTGAAAAAGGAGAAAATGAGAAGCGGAGAAAGAAGGGTTGAAAATTAAAAGAAAAGTTAAAGAAAATGGTGAAAATAAATAGCCCTCCATGATTCAACTTAGGGCGGAACCGGGTTCAACTCATATGCTACTGGTTGTCACAAGGTGACACCGGTATTGAAGACAAAGTCGTCATGGACCCAGTGACACAATGCACTAAACCTTCTAAGCCACTCAAGTTCTCTAAAAAGAGCTTGTTTCATTCCCACAGGGAACCCTACGTAATCTATCGACTTTCTCTTAGTGATCGTTGGTATTGAAGAAGGAGACCCTCTCCCTAGTCTCCGCTTAGGGAAACCAAAGCGCACTAATAGAGTCTTGAGCCACGAGATTCATTAAAAGATCTTTTAGGAACACTTGATTCTTCATCACTTGTTGTTCAACAATAAGGACACAAGTGACACATTCTAGAGTCCTTCGCAGATCTTAGCAATCTGCCGAGAACATTTATGAGGGGATTCACATAAGTGATCCTCAATGATTGCATGGAAACTCTGCGGGTCAACATCAAACAACCCTAAACGGTAGGTCACTTGGTAACTCCTTGTGGGTTAAGCAGTGTGTCTCAAAGCGGTCTACGATGGTGAGGTGATGCTTGATTGTACCTTAGCAACTCACATGAATTGTAGATATACTTGTATATCGTGATAGCCTAAGGGCCTCGGTTCAGGGAACAACCTTTGTAAGATTTAGAGATTTGTTTTCACAATATGTTGTTAACACCCTCGACAGTCGAACTTATAAGTGCTGAAAATCCCGCTAAGGAGATTCCTTTCAAGAATCGAGTCCGAAGATGGGTCATTAATTGAACCATCAATCTAATGCCAATTGTCCTCAACGAGATTAGGATGGTGATTGCGACCAAGGTGATTGAATCAAGACATTCATCGATAAAATTATCGTAGTGGTCAATTCTTTAAGAAAAGTCCACAATGATCGATTGGTATTTTTCACTAACCTATTCATGCAGGAACTGATGATTGATCCTTGGAGGAAAGACCGTGCCAATCTCCACATGCTCATACCAACAACATCATACATGAAGTTCTATCATACTCAAAGGCAACACAAAAGTCAAAATGACTCTACATCAAAGTCAAAGAAACTTCAAAGTTTAAAGACTCGAGAACTACATCACTTTTGGGAATTCAAAGTCAAAAGATGTGTGAGCATGGTGAAGAAGAGGCGTGGAGACACCTAACCAATGAAGGCGACAAATGGCGAACAACAACATATGATCACAACATTGATGCAGGTTTTCTGATCAGGTTTTAATATTTATAGTGTCTCGTTTACCTATGGTCCACCTTATGCACTCATGGGCAGTGTACCCGGTCGTGTGTAGTGTAGTAATCGGTAAAACCGAGGTTGCCCCAAGAGATATGTGAGCGGATATTAATTAAGTCTAGGCGTCACTGGTTTTAATTATTTTAAGGATTGAAATAATTATTAACTAATAAACAAGAAATAAAACACGAAAAGTAAATAGTGGTTGTGATCAATATGGGTAAAGTGTGCTAACCTAGTTACTCATCCCATCATGTTATGTTCACGTGTTACTACTTCCAATTGATTCAAGTGGGAGTTTAAGTCTCTAGGACAGCATTTGGTCAGTTCATCATAACCTATCAGCAAAGGCTTCCACCGGAGATCAAGCTACTACCCTTGAAAGTCCACTTGTTTTTAATCCCCTAAGCCAAGTCATTAAGTACCTCTACATGCAATTTCAACAATGAGTGCGGGGCTAGCATCTTAAACACTCATCCCTAACTTCTTAAGTTCATCCAAATGGCGGTGATCATTTGGTCAGTTTGTACAAGCGAGGAAGGGTCGTCAGTTGGTCAATTCTTACCCTCCCCAACTAAACCTAACTACTTAGGGTCAGTTGGTCAATTCTCCTAAGCAACTAGATACTACCGCCATTCAAAACTACCGAAGCTAGGGTAGCTACCAACGAACTATGCATGCATACACTAGAAACAATTATACGGAAGTATGAAAACGTAAACAAAACAATTAAGGAATCATAACTAGGCTAGCACCAAAGGTGCTTAGCCGATCATATTAAAAGAAACAAAGATTCAATGTTTAACATAATGGAATACATGAATCAAAAGTAAAAGATAGAGTAATCGCTAATGCTTATCGTTAGGGAGTGATTTCTCCTTTGGACCCCTCTTGACGTTCTCTACTTTTTGGTGTGAAGTGAATGATGTAAAATGCAGAAATTAGGGTTGGCATTTATAGGCACAATCTGGTTACTGCGTAACTTGAGTTGAGAGTTACTGCCGTAACCTCAATAATTCTCAATTATTCTCGGCAAGTGGTTACGGCGTAACTCTTGGGAAGGGGTACGCGTATCTTCAATAAAGGTTAAATTTGGTATGATTACGCCGTAATCATATAAAGGAGTTACCGCGTATCGGATGGCGGCGTGAAACATTTCTTAACCTAGTTGGTTACGGCGTAATCCTTAGTTGGGAGTTCGCCGTAATTAATCTTGATTGGTAATTCTTAGAGTCAATGCGCTAGCTAAGGCATAATGTGAGAGATGGAGTTACGCCGTAGCTTCTTCACAGTAGGCATACTATCATAAATCTCTAATAAAATCTCCAAATCTGCGTCTCATTAGCTCCAATGCTCGTAATTTTGAAAAGAAATATAAAGGAAAACAAGCGTAAATCCATATAAATGATATAAATATCGAGCATTATCGGGGGAAATTGACACTTAATATTCAGGACTATTTGATGTTATCAAACATCCACAAAAGAACATTGAACAAAGAATACAACGACGTCAAGTTGATAAAGTTCAAGAACACATAGCATCTCTACTCACAAGAAAGAAGAATGCTAGAAAGACGTCAAGCAACTTTATGACCAACACTTAGGGGGAGATTGTTGGAATCACTTGTAACTAGTATCTCAAGTTTTAGTCATTTATATGTAATAGGTTGCTTAACTATGGCTTATAAGTATGTAATTAATGGTTAGGCTTATGTAGTATGCCCATGAGCCTAAGCTAAGGCCCATAAGGCCAAGGGAAAGGACTAGACATGTTGCCCTCCCTTGCCTATATAAACAATATAAACTCTCATTTGAGAGTTGTTGGTTCTTTTATTAAGCAAATCACTTTCATTATTCTTGTGTGTGAGAATCCGACCGTCCACTCCTTTCTCTCTTGTTCTTTATACATCAAACATACTTGTGTTTATATTATGGTAACCTAACATAGTCTAAACTATAAGGACTATTTATGTAAATATTGTCTAAATGTTTGTTAGAGTCGTTAAACACTGTATATATTCCCTCATAACCGATCATTTGTAACTACTTCATTTTGATAATAACAAATCACTTTTCTCTTCCAAATTACTAATTTCGAATTATTTGATATGGTATCAGAGCACATGGATGCTTGATCCTAACCGTTTAACCGTTTTTTGTTCTTGTCATTTTCCCCAAATTAAATCCTAAATAGAATGCTTGAGTAATTGATCAAATTGATCAGTTAATTTCTTCAAGAAGCTTATTCAAATCAAGGTTTCATTAATGCCCAACAGAATTAATGGTTCTGATGATGTTAATGGCATTGGTGGTGGTGAAAACAATCATAATCAGTTTGGTGAATCCAATAACCAGAATTTGATCAATGATCTATTGCATTTGGCAAGTTTAGATCATCTTGGAATGATGTTAACCAATACGCCTTTCAATGGAAGCAATTTTATGGTATGGAGTAGAACAATTAAGATGGCTTTGGGGGCAAAATTGAAATGACACTTGGGAACACAATACTTTACCAGAAGGACAAAAGGTCATATCCTTAAATGGGTTTCTAAGATCAAGTATTTTCCTAATGGATCCCTTACCAAATATTAACAAAATACAATGTGCAACAAGTTGAAAGAGAAACAAGTGACTCACACTACTGGCGATCCGGTAGCTTTCTTTGCTAATATTGGTTTTAAATGGAATTCAATGCCAAGAAAAGACAACAGAGAAGTAAGAAGTGATAAGAATCATTGTACTCATTGCAAGCAGGATGGTATGTGTTTGAGCAGTGTTTTGAGAGGTTGGGGTATCATGGTTGGTACAAAGGCAAAAAAAATAAGAGAAATGGGAAAATGGTTGCACAAGTGGCAGATTTTGGTACTTATATATCAGCAGACACTCCTTTTGACTTTTCTTATGAAAATGAGGTTGGTGGTGAAAGGGCCAATGATTTGGATCAAAGAATGGGGTTGTTGTGTATCAAGAAATGATGACGATGTTTAAGGGTAAAGGAATTGATCAAAGTAATGTGGCTAGTACTTCCAAAGCACATGCAGGTACTTACTTGTGTGGTTTCAAACCATATTTGAAAGTATCATTTCATGTGTCCTTTAATACCTTAAAAATATGCTTGCAATTAGATGTTAAGATTGATTGGGTGGTAGATACTGGTGTTTCAGATCATATGTTTCCTCATTTTCATCTGTTTCAGTCAATTAGAATACTTAAGTACCCCATTAAGAATAACTTTCCTGATGGAACTAGTAAATTGGTTACCAAAGTAGGCAATATTCAAATCAATAGCTCTTTTATTCTTGATGCAGGATTTTTGACCAGGTTTTAATATTTATAATCCCGTCTACATAAGGTTTACCTAATGCACTAACAGGCGTCTTGTACCCAGTCATGTGTAGTGTAGTAATCGGTAAGCCAAGGTTGTCCCAAGAGTTATGAGTGCGGATCCTAATTTAAGTCTAATGTCACTTATTTTAAAAGGGGTTTTGAGTTTGATTAATAATAAACTAAATAAACGAAATGAAATGAAAGCAAATAAAAGATGTGAACTATCAATAGAGAGAAATGTGCTAGCCTGGTTACTAATCTTGTTACGCCATAATTAAGTTTCCTATTTATGTTTTCTATCGCTCCATGTGGGGGTAAATGTCACTAGACTCCTCAAGTAAATTCGTCTAGCCTATGTTCTATAGGTTCTTATTCTGTAACCATACGATTATAAGAGTTCGTGGTTAGCCTATGTAGATTCATTTAGTACCAGCTACAATCCAGACTTACTCTATGGAGATCCGACCTCTCGGAACTTAGGTCTCCCCTTAACTTCTTAAGTATCTTCGTTTGCAAGGTGATCCTTTGGTCAATTCGCACACAAGATAGTGGTAGTCCTATGGTTAATTTTTACACACTACTACATGCAACCTATTCGTTTAGGGTCCTTTGGTCAATTCTCCTAGTTTCCTATATACTACCAACATTAATACTACCGAAACAAAGGTGTCCACGAATAAGTAAAGAAAATATGCACATAAAGCGATACAAAAATGAGAAAACTAAATCTTGGCAATAACAATTTCATAATTAGGCTAACACCAAAGGTATTTAGCCGGTCATATTAAATAATCCATAGAATTCAATGTTTAGAATCATAATGAAAGACATTGAATTAAATACAAAAGTTTGATACGAAATACTAAAACTTATCTAGCGAATGGCGTGGATTCTCCCTTGGAAATGGTATGTATGCTTCTGAATATCATCCTCACAAAGCCCTTTTCATCCATTGGTGTTGTATGTTGGGAAGATGCTGTGAAAATGCATAATTAGGGCTTGTCTTTATAGCCTCGTCAAAGTTACGGCGTAACCTTATGAATTGGTTATCTTGTAACCATCGTATCTCGAGCGATCTTATCCATAGTTAAATATTTACGGCGTAACCTAAGAATGGGTTACGATCGTAAAACTCTTGTAGTGAAATTCATCACTTTTACGTCGTAACCTTGCAAATGGGTTACGGCATAAGTGTCTTGACCATCAAAATTCTTCTAAGTCTAGAATTATATACGGTGCAACTAAGTTTGGAAGTTACGTCGTAACCTTGAGATGCGTTGACCTTGGTCTTCTAGTGTAAATCCTAGTTACGGCGTAAGTAGAGTATGGAATTACGCTGTAACTTATGTCTGGATAGCATACTCTTGTATAATTAATTTAATAACCTTTCAAATCCTCGTCTCTTCGTTCTTATGCTCATTCATGACTTGAAAATGATAAATTAAGAAATAAGAGTATATTTTCAAGTAAAACAACACAAATGATGAGTATTTTAGGGGGAAATTGACACTAAAATATCAGGACTATTTGATGTTATCAATTCTGCTTGATGTGTTTTATGTGCCTGAGTTTCAAGTTAATTTGCTATCTGTTGGCAAATTACTTAAATCACAAAATACCATTGCCATATTTTTTTCCAAAAATATTTGTTTTCCAGGACCCTTCAACTAGGCAAAGTGGTTGCTCATGGAGAAAGGTTATACAATCTGTACATCTGCAAACCATCCAATTCCAACTCCACAAAGCCTTTCAAATTACATGTTATCCTACTTTGTCTTATTTTGTCAATAAAGCTGTACATTAATGATGCTACAGTAGACATGTTTCATGCCAGACTTGGCCATACTTCTGTGTCTAAAATGATTCATGTTGATGACTGTAAATATGAAGATTTGTCTTATTTCAATTTTGATACTTGTATGCTTGCTAAACAACATAGATTACCATTTCCAAAAAGCAATACTAGGTCTCTTATTCCTTTTTAACTGATTCATGTTGATCTGTGGGGTCCTTAAAAAATTGTAGCCTTGGATGGAGCACATTATTTTTTCACAATTGTGGATGATAATTCCAGGTGTATATGGACTTATTTGGTTCATAGTAAGGACCAAATACTGTGTATTATATGTGCTTTCTTTGCTTACATTGGTAACCATTTTAATGCTAAGCCTAGATTTTTAAGATCAGATAATGGCACTAAAATAGTGAACAAAGAATGTTTGGCTTACTTGAAAGAAAAGGGCATTCTTCACCAAAAGTCAATGGTTTATACACCTCAGCAAAATGCAGCGGTAGAAAGAAAACATAGGCATTTATTAGACACTGCTAGGGCATTGAAATTTCATGGAGGATTGCCTGATAAGTTTTGGGGAGATTGTGTTCTTACTACTACTTTTCTCATTAATAAAATGCTTATGAAAAGCTTAGGATGGAAAACTCCTTTTTAGGTTCTACATAGTACTGCACCTAGTTATGACAGTTTAAGAACTATTGGTTGCTTATGCTATGCAACTATCACAAAGCCTCATAAGGATAAATTTGCTCCTAGAAGAGTTAGATGTGTGCTTAATTATAGGATATCCTCCAGGCCAAAAGGGTTATAGGTTGTATAACCTTTAAACAATGGAGGTATTATGTAGCAGATGTGATTTTTAATGAGACTGTATTTCCTTTTAAGAATGGTGTTCAAGCTTCTCCATTAATTACAAAAATTGGCTGATTCAGAAAATGTAGAGGAAGAAGTTTTCTTTGATTGCCCTATACGAGAATGATCTGAGATGGTCTTATGCCAAACACTCCTGATGACAGTCATAATGAAACAACAAAAGAACCTTTGCAAGAAATTCCTAGTTCTATTCCACCACCACCATCTCAAACTTCTATTCCTACACCATCTCAATCTTCTCAACCTGAAGTTCCAACAAGAAGATCAGCTAAAACCAGTACACAACCTGCATGGCTTAAGGATTTTGTTACTAGTAAGCATAAAGCATCTATGGCTTCTTTTGTCAAACAACCTCTCTATCCTTTATTTAAAGACAATGATTTTGAAAGTTATCCTAAAGAGTATGTGGGATCTTTAGCTCATGTTCTCGCCATCCTTGAACCAACCAACTACTCTCAAGCTTCTTATGATTCACGTTGGGTGGATGCCATGGATAAAGAATTAAATGCCTTGGAAGTCAATGACACTTGGGAACTCACTACTTTACCAAAAGGACAAAAGGTCATATCCTCTAAATGGGTCTTTAAGATCAAGTATTTTCCTAATGGATCCGTTGAGATATACAAAGCAAGGTTGGTATTTAGAGGTTTTGATCAAAAGGAAGGAATGGATTATAAGCACACCTTTTCCAGCAAAGGCAGCCACAATCAAGGTACTTATAGCCATTGCAACTGCTAAGGGATGGCCATTACACCAATTGGATGTTAATAATGCCTTCTTGCATGACTATGTAGAAGAAGACATCTACATGAAACCACCAGAAGGCTACAAAAAGGCTTTTCCAGGGCAAGTATGCAAGTTTAACAAGTCACTTTATGGTCTTAAGCAAGCATCTAGACAGTGGAACCAAGAACTCTCAAAATTCCTTGTTTCATTGGGCTTTAAACAGTCCAAACATTATTACTCTCTGTTTGTGAAGGTTGAAGGGGATTCATTCAACTCTAGTCTATGTTGATGATTTTTTGCTTACTGGTAACTGTGAACAACAGATAACTACTACTAAAAAGGCCTTGGACAATAAGTTTACAATTAAGGATTTGGGATTGGCAAGATATTTCTTGGGAATTGAGTTGTGCATAACAAAGGCAGGAACTCATTTACACCAAAGGAAGTATGTACTTGACCTTCTTAAAGATGCATGTTTGACTGCAGTTAAACCTACAAGTTTTCCCTTACCATAAAACCTTAAACTGTCACTTGACAAAGGAGATCCCATTCTTGATCCTGAAGCATATAGATGGCTGGTTGGAAGGTTACTTTATATGTCTATGACAAGACCTAACATTCCATATGTAGTCCAACATCTAAGTCAGTTTGTTTCTTCTCCTAAGGAACCTCATATGCAAGCAGCTCTGCATTTGCTTAGATACCTCAAAGGGAAATTTCAAAAGGATTTTTCTATCCTGTTCAGAGCAATTTAAAGATTGCAGGCTTCTCTGATGCAGATTGGGCCTCATGTATGACAAGAAAGTATTTGACAAGGTATTGTGTTTTCTTAAGACATTCATTGATATCATGGAAGACTAAAAAGCAAGCAACTGTTTCTAGATCTTCTACTGAATTAGAATATAGAAGTATGGCATCAACCACATGTGAGTTGGTTTGGTTGACCTATTTGCTGAAGGATTACATATTCATGTTCAAGTTCCAATAACATTGTTCTGTGACAATAAGGCTGCTCAACAGATAGCTATTAACCCTTGTTATTATGAAAGAACCAAACACCTGGACATTGATAGTCATTTCACTAAAGATAAAGTTCAAGATGGTTTTCTTTAAACTGCCTATATCCGTACTCATCTACAACTAGCAGACACCATGACAAAAACTTTGGGAGCTGCTCAACACACCTTTATGTCTGACAAGTGTCTTCAAGAAGCTCCAACTTGGAGAGGGGGGGGGGATATTGAACTAATACAAGTTGTACAACAGTCCAAACTATAAGGATTGTTTATGTAAATATTGTTTAAATGTTTGTTAGAGTCGTTAAACAATGTATATAATCCCACCTAACCCTTCATTTGTAACTACTTCATTTTGATAATAACAAATCACTTTTTTCTCTCAAATTACTAATTCCGCATAATTTGATACTTCTTGTCTTTGGTACCATTTTCACAGTGACTCCTAATGGGTTTGCTCACAAAGTGATAGTAACACTTTAGTAATAAGCTGGTAAGAGTTAAAAAAAGAAGTAAGAGTACATATTGTTTAGTGTTTTCATGTCAATAATGCAAGATTGATATATATTATATACTCCGTATATTATTAGAAAAATAATTAGTCGCAAAGAAAATACCGCAACACATTTGAAGTGAGGAATATATTTTGTCTCTCGAACAAGTTAGGAAGAGCGAATATTTGACTCGGATACTTGATTTAATCAAAGTAACTCGTGACTTTTTTTGAATTGTTCTCCGGTCATCTTCAAAATGTGCAGCTAGTAAACTAGGGCCGAGCATCGGGCCGCTCCCGATCCGAATCCCGACAAGCCGGCAAACACAAACTGAGTCCCGACCCGATTAAGCTCGGTTCGGTTTCGGGACAGTCGGGACCGGACAGGATCGGTCGGTTTGATCTGCGTTTGTTGTTTCTTGGTTTTCGGCCTGTCCCGACCCGATCCCGACTATCCCGATTCCCGACTAAACGGAAAACACAAACGAGTCCCGACTCATTTGAGATTGGTTCGGTTTCGAGACAAGATTCGAAACTCGAAATCAGGACGGGATTCGGGAATCAGTCGGTTTTGCTCACCCTGTAGTAAACAAAGCTAGATAATTTTGCTCCCCCCCCTCTACATGTTCTCGGTCCGAGACATTTTTGATATGCATAGATGGGGATCGATGGACAAAAAGAAAAGGAAAGCCATCAAAGGGGTGTTTTTTATCTCTTGTTGGTTTATTTGGAAAGCTAGGAACTCGAAAAAGTTTGATAACGTCTCTATAGAGGTTAAGAGAATAGTGTTAGAGATTATGGGATTCGGTTTCTTGTGTTATAAAAACCGAGGGGGGAATTCTAGTATTACTTGGAATAATTGGTGTACATTTGAATTGATGTAATTGGTTTTCTTTGTTGCCCCTTCGCTTGTTGGCGTTGGTTGGGCCGTTGTCTATAACAGTTAAACTTTTAAAAAAAAAAAAAAAAAAAAACAGAAAATAAAATGAAGATGGTCAAATAGGAAAGAAGAGAAAAAAACAGCCCGATCATCAAAACGGCGCAACACACTCTCTTGCTACCTGGATGACGTAAGACGACGCAATATACACGTGAATCTATTATTGTTCTTGTCGTTCGTTTCACCTTCACGTGTGCCTCTTTATAATAACATGCACTATTACAACTACCTTGATTTCATAAAATTATTTGTTTTACATCGTATTAATCTTAATAGGCAACCTATTTTCGAAAATAGTCGCTCATGAAGGTTATAAATAGCGTGAGGCGTGGCATGGCGGCATGACTAAGCCTCACGTCTTTGCGTCCAAGGCGAAGCTTTTGCGTTTATAAGGCGTGACATAAGGCGGCAGAAAGTATGAAAATATTTATATATTCATATTATAATTCATATATATCGAGTTTACAAAAACATGTGACATAAGGCGGCGTAGCGGCATAGCGTGGCGGCATGACGAAGCCTCACGCCTTTGCGAGCCTTTTAGAACAGTGCTCATGATACCTTATATTATATCATGATTGTTAAGATCCGGATTTTGAAAATTTTTGATCTTATAATCTTAAGATTTTACAATATTATAAAGCAAAAACAATCTTGTTCTTACATATGATTTTTGTGAGATAGGAACTTAATAGAATCTCGATCTTAACAATATAATCTTAATATCGTTCAATCTGATCTTACTTTTCTCGAACCAAACGTTAAAAAACTGCAAATTTATATATTAGTTTTGTAGAATATGAAAAAACGATAGGCTAATTGTATTAAACACTTTATAATCATAATTTCTACCTATGATATATGATATGTAAGAATATGTGAAGTTGCATAATTTTACAACGCCTATTAAAAAACTGACACTATAACAGGATTTTAAGATCCTTATCTGATCTTTTTTTTTTTGGTCGGCGAAGAAATATATTTATATATAAACAAAACTAAGAATGTTTACCCAGCAAGAGGCTAGGAGCAATTACACATCAAATGAGCATCACCTAACAAAACGGGTGCAAGCTATTCGGGGGTTAAACAACCAATCTAACCATACAAGGCTAAGTTTCTTACTCCTACTAACAACAGCTTGGAGCTTGCGAAAGAGAACGAATGGAGAAGCATGAGAAGTATCTAAACTGTCGAAAACCTTGTCATTTCTACATGCCTACATTAGCCATATGACGCTACGAAACACGACATCAAACACAGTGGCCGTCGATCCTTGTAGTCGTGCAGCAGAAATGGAGCATCATATGGATTCCATTGATAAATCTTGGGGGGGAATAAGACCCCACCATTCCATAACTTTAGACCACAAAGTGTTGGCAAACGAGCATTGGTAGAATAAATGGTTTATATCCTCAGCCTCGAGATCACATAAAGGATACATGACGGAAGGGCAGATGATACCTTTGTTTGCAAATTAAGTCTCGTAGGAATCTTGGTGAGCTAAACCCGCCAAAAAAGGATGTTGACTTTTAATGGGATAAGTTTATTCCATTTAAATTCATCACCATTGGATGGAAGAATAAGATTATTTAAGGCTCTTCTAAGCGACTTGACAGTGTAGATTCCTGAATCAGTTAACGACCATTGAAGGCAATCAATCTGATTAGAAAACTCAACAACTTCGAGCTCTGACAGAAGGTTACTCAACTCCTCCTCTTCCCGGCCTCCTATAGGTGGACGTCTCCAATTAATCCAGTCTATTTGACCAGAAAGGATATGTTGGACAATGTTGTTCACTCGATAATCTTTAATTTCTTCTAAAGCAAATAATCTCGGAAACCTTACTTGCAACGGTTGTGACCCACACCATAAGTCTTTCCAGAATCGGATTTTTTCTCCGGTACCAAGCTTATATCGAAATAGAGACGAGATACACAATCCATGTTTAGAAGCCCAATCTCTACATCTTATGATTCGACCCCATGTTCCTTTTTTTTTTTTTTTTTTTTTTTTTTTTTTTTTTTTTTTTTTTTTGATGAATGAAGTATATGTTTGATGTGCTTCATCGGGGTTTTAAATTTGTAACAAGAATTACCGATTAACTAGGAACACATTCGGGCAAGTATACCCTAGTCAAGTTGTAGTATAGTATATGGTAAATCAAGGTCGTCCCAAGAGACTTGGTTGCACTACAAGTGTCGTTTGTTTGTTTAAGCAAGTAACAAGTAACAAGTTGATGGTTATGATTGTCACGGATCAAACCAACAAGAAAAGCATTATAAGAACAAGCAAGTATCAAGACATTCATCATTATTCCAATCAAACACAAAATCTCAATAATCATATCAATAACAAACATCTTTAAATAGAAAAGTAACAAGGTTTACCCAAAGTATGAATTACAATAGGCAAAGATGAAGGATTATAGCACTCCTTCAAGCCTCCAATAAACTACAATAGTTCTGACGAAAAATGATGTCCAAACGCCTTCAACAACCCTTGAGCACACTACACGAATTTGGCAGAGGTTTGTGGTCTTTTGGGGAAGATAAGTTGGTGGAAATTCGTCCTTAAGGGTGGAGGCTTGAATTTCACACAAGTTGGGTTAGGATAGTTGGTGGAAATTCGTCCTTAAGGGTGAAGGCTTGAATTTCACACCTTTGGTGAAGCTATTAAGAGTGGGTGTGTTCTCTCAAGTTATGGTTTGCTCTCTAGGTGGAAATTCGTCCTTAAGGGTGGAGGCTTGAATTTCACACCTAGAGAGGAGTGGTGGTGGTAGGAGAGGTGTGAGAGAAGATCTCTCAAGTTGTGTTGCATCAAATGAGGTTGCAAAGGCCTCTATTTATACTAGAACCAAGGCTAGGGGTATTCAATGCATTTCTTGGAGGCCAAGGAGATTAGAAGGGACTAGAAACCATGTAGGAAGGGACTAGAATCATTTGGAACACGTTTGGAGTCTTAGTAGTGCAGAAATGGCTGAAACATGACCTCCAACCGGATCCGGTTGAGCTCCAACCGTTTCGGTTGGTCTTGCTGACTAGTCTCCAACCGGATCGGTTACGGGTTGTGACCGATCGGTTGGAGCAAAATCACAAAAATTCATAAACTTCAAAGTTGTAGATCTTTCTCTTAGCTTTCCGTGGCCGCGAACGGGGGGGTCAAACGAAGTCCGTATGCAAAAGTTATGGCCAAAATGGTGAAGGTGTGTCGGGAACAACGAGTCTTCCAATATGTCTTCGTTTTAGCTTCTTTTCTTCATTTCTTTCTCGTTTTCCTTCTTGAACTTTATTCTTGAGTCTTTGGACCACTAACTTGATGACTTTATCTTCTCGAATACACTCCACAAGTCTTGCTTTTGACGGGAACTCTTCGTACATGGAGAAATCTTCGTATTTTACTTCTTTTTCCGCATTTTTCTCCACTTTCCTGTACTTGACTACAAATGAACTAGCAAACGCACTTTTGTACGATTAAGCAACAAAAGCATATGATTATAGCCAAATAACACACATAAAAGCACGGATAACGCTACTAAAAACATGCACAATTTGAGCGTTATCAAATTCCCCCACACTTAAACTTTGCTTGCCCTCAAGCAAATCTAAGAAAAGAAAAATTAAAAGACAAACCTAAATGACAAAACGAAAAGAAAAAATTAAAAAATCAAAATATTTTTGGCTTTTTTTTTTTTTTTTTTTTTTGAAATAACAAACATAAAAATAAGGGAAAAATGAGCGCAAACTCCCCCACACTTAAGGTTTTGCTTGCCCTCAAGCAAATTAAGAAAAAAAATAAATCCCACATGGTGCATGAAATATAATTAGAAAAATGTGATGCAAATCTACCAAGTACAAGTACAAGATAAGATTCATCGTTTTAAGCTTTTAGAGGTGAAAAATCGAGATGTTTGACAATACCCCATGGATTTTCTCGCTTGATAACATGGCTAAGCACCTCACAAAAAGAAATTGATGTATAATTCACTCAACACTCAATTTATTTAGTGATGGATAGTATTAAGGAATAGTACACTCATATTGCGCAGTCATGATCTAAATATTACCATAGGCTTGTACAAGAAACAAAACTCCACCGACGTGGCGTAAGCACCAAGTATAAACATCTAAAGAGGGCTTTTATTCGGGTTATAATGATAGGCTTCGGGTGAATAAAGGGTATGGATAAGGCATGGGATATATATGAAATTGGTTTTTTAAAAAAAAAATAAAGTCAAGTCTAATACCCATGTTGCTAGTCACGAACAATCCGCAAACCCGAAAATGATTATAGTTACAAGCTTCTCTTCACATATCGATCACCAAATATATATATCACGTCTTAGCACATTGGCTAATCGATAACTCAAACATACTTCATCTTCCTTCATCTTCATAATAATATAGCACATTGACTATAATTGTCATCACATATATATTTTTTCATCATTTTTTTTTCGATGACTTATTCTCTTTTTTTTTCAACACTTCTTCATACATCACATCTCCCCCACACTTCGTATAAGCATCACCACAAAAATACAAAATATAAAGGTGATCAATCTCTATCTTTGTCGGAATGGCACACACGAATGGCAAAGTGTGGCTAACTCATAATCATCAAAAACAATCCAACAACCAAGCAACTAGCAACCAACCATTTAGACATTGACAAGGGGTAGGCTAAGGTTTAAAGTGTAAAATATTTTTGTATTTTTTAGAGTGGATGAAAGAAAAAGAAAAGAATGGCTCAAAGGGTGTACTAAGGGTATCTAGCGCTAAAGATGAGCACTAACAAATGGGTCCATGTGGGTGGTTAACTAACCGATGTGGTCAGCTAATATATTATTAGATGTAAACGGAAGGCCATTTGGGTTTTATTCCTAAGGTTGCCTCTTTATCACGCATAAACACTTATATCACACGAATGCGATCTCACTGCGGTCTGGTAATGATTTGCAAGTACAAGTTCTAGAATAAATAAAATCACCGGCACACTCAAAACAAAAGATCCAAGCATAAAAGAAGTATGCTATATATGAAACAGACTCAAATCCTCACAATTTAGTGGAAGGGCTATAATATGTGCTAGCAAATGTCATCGATCCCAGAATGGATTGCAATATTAATCAGGACACATCTCAAGTTTTTCAAAATTACCGATTTCATCAGTGGATTGATCCAATTATTCTAATATATTATCCTATACGCGTGAAAACAACTAGATCATAAGGGCAAACAAGTTCACAAAATTTTAAAAATTGGCCCAAAAATTTGGAATTTAAAAACTAGTTTCGCTTTTCACAATAATATTTCCCCCCCACACTTAAGTTAAGCACACAAAAGAAAATAACTTAAATCTAGTTATGAATCTTTTTTTTTTTTTTTTTTTTTTTTTTTTTTCTATTTTTAAAACCAAACATGACTTATTCTTGTCCCACGAGTTCTCGGTAGCTCCATTGAAACGCACAAAGAAGCGGAGAAGCAGGTCAGCGCGAAGCATATTAAAAACCAAACTTCTTTAGGGAATCAGGGAGACCCGTCTTATACCTCTCACACAGTTTGTTTATAATGGGTGAGCCTTACTTTCGAGGTACTTAAACAAATCAATTTATTAAAAATAATTTACCAAAAAAAAACAAACAAAGGAAAAATAACAAAGAAACAAAATAAAGCAATTGCAAAAACTTCAAAGCATGTAAAGATAGGGAATATTAAAATAATAAGTCTAAGTGAAACGGAACCTTCCGGGCTAAACATCATGATCGAACTCCACATGATAAGGTGCTAAGCAAACGCTAGCATAAGCGTATGAGATCAATCGATTCCTCAACCAAACAAACATGTCCAATCCCAAGTATAACGTCACCAACAATCCAATCAATCCTTCCTTCAAGAGCTTATTAAATCTGCAAAAATAAACTAAACTACAAAAAACGCGTAAAATTCTAAAACTCACTTTCGTAGGCATCACGGTTGCATTTAGCGTATGCGACAAGCCTTTAAACCCCCGGTGCTTTGCCCGAGTGGGACGAGTTATAGTCTCGTGAGGGTTTCCATTGAACATACCCACAAAGTTCAAAACATTTTTATTTTTAAAACACATGTACTTATTTATTCACAATGTACCAAATTAACAAAATTAAAATGGAAAAACCAAATAAAAGAAATGAAACTCTTGCAAAAACAAAAAGACATTTAAACTTATTTTACCTAAACACAAACACACAAAAACCAAAAAAATAAAAATAAAAACGGATTTTTTTTTTTTAACAGATTACTCCAGCCGATCCGGTTACGGGGAGTGACCAATCGGTTGGAATGAACCAAACTGTGACCAACCTTCCAACCGAACTGGTTACGGGGTGCGACCGATCGGTTGGAGAAAATTTTTATATATATATATATATATATATATATTTTAACCAAGTTTTTTTTTCAAACCATTTATTGATAAAATAAAATAAGGACACAAAAGGTTACGAACATAAAACTAAACACAAGTAATTAAAACACATAAACACATATTAACTATCACGAACATAAAACAACACTTAAAACAAAATACGCATAAAAAATAAAAGCACGATTACAGAAAAATAACAATCACATAGACGCAAGCAAACACAATTAATCACGTAAAGCAAATCAAACAAGATAATCTAAAACAAGATAATCTTATTCAAAATTAATACGAAACTAATATAAACAATAAGAACACAAACAAAAAGAAACACAAACATGCAAGAGATCACATAAAAAAACAAACACACGAAACAAGAAACACACGGAATTATTATTTTATTATTTTTTTATTTTTTATACAGAACTGACAACCGGATCCGGTTACGGGTAGTGACCGAACGGTTGGAGTGGTTTTATTAAGTACGCGGCTTCCAACCGATCCGGTTGGAGTGCCAACCGATTCGGTTAGAGTGATCTGGGTGGTTTTGGTGGTTTTTTCGAAAGCGATTTTTAGCACACTTAAAAAGCAATCATTGAAATGAGCATTTTTAGAACACATGAAACGAAATCCCAACATCAAAAACACGATTTTGATGCAAAGATCATTTGAACAATTTTGAAAAATGAGAGATTTGGAAAAAGACAAGCATTCAAGCAATCTTCATGAGCAAACATCAAGAGCAATCAAACAAGAGCAAAGAAACAATCATTCATGAGCAAGAGCAATTTAGCATTCAAACAAACAAGCAAACAAACAAACACCTAAGCACAAAAACCAAATCCCCGGCAGCGGCGCCAAAAACTTGATGGTGACGATGCCGGAATTATCATGAAAGCAAACCTCAAACAAGAAAACAATCAAACGAGCAAACAAGTGCAAAACAAGTCCCCGGCGTGAAGCGGCGCAAAAACTTGATGTGCTTCATCGGGGTTTTAAATTTGTAACAAGAATTACCGATTAACTAGGAACACATTCGGGCAAGTATACCCTAGTCAAGTTGTAGTATAGTATATGGTAAATCAAGGTCGTCCCAAGAGACTTGGTTGCACTACAAGTGTCGTTTGTTTGTTTAAGCAAGTAACAAGTAACAAGTTGATGGTTATGATTGTCACGGATCAAACCAACAAGAAAAGCATTATAAGAACAAGTAACAAGTTGATGGTTATGATTGTCACGGATCAAACCAACAAGAAAAGCATTATAAGAACAAGCAAGTATCAAGACATTCATCATTATTCCAATCAAACACAAAATCTCAATAATCATATCAATAACAAACATCTTTAAATAGAAAAGTAACAAGGTTTACCCAAAGTATGAATTACAATAGGCAAAGATGAAGGATTATAGCACTCCTTCAAGCCTCCAATCAACTACAATAGTTCTACCAAGCCGAAAAATGATGTCCAAACGCCTTCAACAACCCTTGAGCACACTACACGAATTTGGCAGAGGTTTGTGGTCTTTTGGGGAAGATAAGTTGGTGGAAATTCGTCCTTAAGGGTGGAGGCTTGAATTTCATACAAGTTGGGTTAGGATAGTTGGTGGAAATTCGTCCTTAAGGGTGGAGGCTTGAATTTCACACCTTTGGTGAAGGTATTAAGAGTGGGTGTGTTCTCTCAAGTTATGGTTTGCTCTCTAGGTGGAAATTCGTCCTTAAGGGTGGAGGCTTGAATTTCACACCTAGAGAGGAGTGGTGGTGGTAGGAGAGGTGTGAGAGAAGATCTCTCAAGTTGTGTTGCATCAAATGAGGTTGCAAAGGCCTCTATTTATACTAGAACCAAGGCTAGGGGTATTCAATGCATTTCTTGGAGGCCAAGGAGATTAGAAGGGACTAGAAACCATGTAGGAAGGGACTAGAATCATTTGGAACACGTTTGGAGTCTTAGTAGTGCAGAAATGGCTGAAACAGGACCTCCAACCGGATCCGGTTGAGCTCCAACCGTTTCGGTTGGTCTTGCTGACTAGTCTCCAACCGGATCGGTTACGGGTTGTGACCGATCGGTTGGAGCAAAATCACAAAAATTCATAAACTTCAAAGTTGTAGATCTTTCTCTTAGCTTTCCGTGGCCGCAAACTGGGGGTCAAACGGAGTCCGTATGCAAAGTTATGGCCAAAATGGTGAAGGTGTGTCGGGAACAACGAGTCTTCCAATATGTCTTCGTTTTAGCTTCTTTTCTTCATTTCTTTCTCGTTTTCCTTCTTGACTTTTATTCTTGAGTCTTTGGACCACTAACTTGATGACTTTATCTTCTCGAATACACTCCACAAGTCTTGCTTTTGACGGGAACTCTTCGTACATGGAGAAATCTTCGTATTTTACTTCTTTTTCCGCATTTTTCTCCACTTTCCTGTACTTGGCTACAAATGAACTAGCAAACGCACTTTTGTACGATTAAGCAACAAAAGCATATGATTATAGCCAAATAACACACATAAAAGCACGGATAACGCTACTAAAAACATGCACAATTTGAGCGTTATTAAATTTCCCCACACTTAAACTTTGCTTGCCCTCAAGCAAATCTAAGAAAAGAAAAATGAAAGACAAACCTAAATGACAAAACGAAAAGAAAAAAATTAAAAAATCAAAATAATTTTGGCTTTTTTTTTTTTTTTTTTTTTTTTTTTTTTTTGAAATAACAAACATAAAAATAAGCGAAAAATGAGCGCAAACTCCCCCACACTTAAGGTTTTGCTTGCCCTCAAGCAAATCTAGAAATTAAGAAAAATAAAATCCCACATGGTGCATGAAAGATAATTAGAAAAATGTGATGCAAATCTACCAAGTACAAGTACAAGATAAGATTCATCGTTTTAAGCTTTTAGAGGTGAAAAATCGAGATGTTTGACAATACCCCATGGATTTTCTCGCTTGATAACATGGCTAAGCACCTCACAAAAAGAAATGGATGTATAATTCACTCAACACTCAATTTATTTAGTGATGGATAGTATTAAGGAATAGTACACTCATATTGCGCAGTCAGGATCTAAATATTACCATAGGCTTGTACAAGAAACAAAACTCCACCGACGTGGCGTAAGCACCAAGTATAAACATCTAAAGAGGGCTTTTATTCGGGTTATAATGATAGGCTTCGGGTGAATAAAGGGTATGGATAAGGCATGGGATATATATGAAATTGGTTTTTAAAAAAAAAATAAAGTCAAGTCTAATACCCATGTTGCTAGTCACGAACAATCCGCAAACCCGAAAATGATTATAGTTACAAGCTTCTCTTCACATATCGATCACCAAATATATATATCACGTCTTAGAACATTGGCTAATCGATAACTCAAACATACTTCATCTTCCTTCATCTTCATAATAATATAGCACATTGACTATAATTGTCATCACATATATATTTTTTTCATCATTTTTTTTTTCGATGACTTATTCTCTTTTTTTTTCAACACTTCTTCATACATCACATCTCCCCCACACTTCGTATAAGCATCACCACAAAAATACGAATATAAACGTGATCAATCTCTATCTTTGTCGGAATGGCACACACGAATGGCAAAGTGTGGCTAACTCATAATCATCAAAAACAATCCAACAACCAAGCAACTAGCAACCAACCATTTAGACATTGACAAGGGGTAGGCTAAGGTTTAAAGTGTAAAATATTTTTGTATTTTTTAGAGTGGATGAAAGAAAAAGAAAAGAATGGCTCAAAGGGTGTACTAAGGGTATCTAGCGCTAAAGATGAGCACTAACAAATGGGTCCATGTGGGTGGTTAACTAACCGATGTGGTCAGCTAATATATTATTAGATGTAAACGGAAGGCCATTTGGGTTTTATTCCTAAGGTTGCCTCTTTATCACGCATAAACACTTATATCACACGAATGCGATCTCACTGCGGTCTGGTAATGATTTGCAAGTACAAGTTCTAGAATAAATAAAATCACCGGCACACTCAAAACAAAAGATCCAAGCATAAAAGAAGTATGCTATATATGAAACAGACTCAAATCCTCACAATTTAGTGGAAGGGCTATAATATGTGCTAGCAAATGTCATCGATCCCAGAATGGATTGCAATATTAATCGGGACACATCTCAAGTTTTTCAAAATTACCGATTTCATCAGTGGATTGATCCAATTATTCTAATATATTATCCTATACGCGTGAAAACAACTAGATCATAAGGGCAAACAAGTTCACAAAATTTTAAAAATTGGCCCAAAAATTTGGAATTTAAAAACTAGTTTCGCTTTTCACAATAATATTTCCCCCCCACACTTAAGTTAAGCACACAAAAGAAAATAACTTAAATCTAGTTATGAATCTTTTTTTTTTTTTTTTTTTTTTTGTTTTTTCTATTTTTAAAACCAAACATGACTTATTCTTGTCCCACGAGTTCTCGGTAGCTCCATTGAAACGCACAAAGAAGCGGAGAAGCAGGTCAGCGCGAAGCATATTAAAAACCAAACTTCTTTAGGGAATCAGGGAGACCCGTCTTATACCTCTCACACAGTTTGTTTATAATGGGTGAGCCTTACTTTCGAGGTACTTAAACAAATCAATTTATTAAAAATAATTTACCAAAAAAAAACAAACAAAGGAAAAATAACAAAGAAACAAAATAAAGCAATTGCAAAAACTTCAAAGCATGTAAAGATAGGGAATATTAAAATAATAAGTCTAAGTGAAACGGAACCTTCCGGGCTAAACATCATGATCGAACTCCATATGATAAGGTGCTAAGCAAACGCTAGCATAAGCGTATGAGATCAATCGATTCCTCAACCAAACAAACATGTCCAATCCCAAGTATAACGTCACCAACAATCCAATCAATCCTTCCTTCAAGAGCTTATTAAATCTGCAAAAATAAACTAAACAACAAAAACGCGTAAAATTCTAAAACTCACTTTCGTAGGCATTACGGTTGCATTTAGCGCATGCAACAAGCCTTTAAACCCCTCGGTGGCCCGAGTGGACGAGTTATAGTCTCGTGAGGGTTTCCATTGAACATACCCACAAAGTTCAAAACATTTTTATTTTTAAAACACATGTACTTATTTATTCACAATGTACCAAATTAACAAAATTAAAATGGAAAAACCAAATAAAAGAAATGAAACTCTTGCAAAAACAAAAAGACATTTAAACTTATTTTACCTAAACACAAACACACAAAAACCAAAAAAATAAAAATAAAAACGGATTTTTTTTTAACAGATTACTCCAGCCGATCCGGTTACGGGGAGTGACCAATCGGTTGGAATGAACCAAACTGTGACCAACCTTCCAACCGAACTGGTTACGGGGTGCGACCGATCGGTTGGAGAAAATTTATATATATATATATATATTTTTTTTAACCAAGTTTTTTTTTCAAACCATTTATTGATAAAATAAAATAAGGACACAAAAGGTTACGAACATAAAACTAAACACAAGTAATTAAAACACATAAACACATATTAACTATCACGAACATAAAACAACACTTAAAACAAAATACGCATAAAAAAAATAAAAGCACGATTACAGAAAAATAACAATCACATAGACGCAAGCAAACACAATTAATCACGTTAAGCAAATCAAACAAGATAATCTAAAACAAGATAATCTTATTCAAAATTAATACGAAACTAATATAAACAATAAGAACACAAACAAAAATAAACACAAACATGCAAGAGATCACATAAAAAAAAAACACAAACAACAACGAAACAAACACACGGATTATTATTTTATTATTTTTTATTTTTATACAGAACTGACAACCGGATCCGGTTACGGGTAGTGACCGAACGGTTGGAGTGGTTTTATTAAGTACGCGGCTTCCAACCGATCCGGTTGGAGTGCCAACCGATTCGGTTAGAGTGATCTGTGGTTTGGTGGTTTTTTCGAAAGCGATTTTTAGCACACTTAAAAAGCAATCATTGAAATGAGCATTTTTAGAACACATGAAACGAAATCCCAACATCAAAAACACGATTTTGATGCAAAGATCATTTGAACAATTTTGAAAAATGAGAGATTTGGAAAAAGACAAGCATTCAAGCAATCTTCATGAGCAAACATCAAGAGCAATCAAACAAGAGCAAAGAAACAATCATTCATGAGCAAGAGCAATTTAGCATTCAAACAAACAAGCAAACAAACAAACACCTAAGCACAAAACAAACCCCGCAACGGCGCCAAAACTTGATGGTGACGATGCCGGAATTATCATGAAAGCAAACAAACAATCTATCAAACAAGAAAACAATCAAACGAGCAAACTGCAACAAGTCCCGCACGGCGCCAAAAACTTGATGTGCTTCATCGGGGTTTTAAATTTGTAACAAGAATTACCGATTAACTAGGAACACATTCGGGCAAGTATACCCTAGTCAAGTTGTAGTATAGTATATGGTAAATCAAGGTCGTCCCAAGAGACTTGGTTGCACTACAAGTGTCGTTTGTTTGTTTAAGCAAGTAACAAGTAACAAGTTGATGGTTATGATTGTCACGGATCAAACCAACAAGAAAAGCATTATAAGAACAAGTAACAAGTTGATGGTTATGATTGTCACGGATCAAACCAACAAGAAAAGCATTATAAGAACAAGCAAGTATCAAGACATTCATCATTATTCCAATCAAACACCAAATCTCAATAATCATATCAATAACAAACATCTTTAAATAGAAAAGTAACAAGGTTTACCCAAAGTATGAATTACAATAGGCAAAGATGAAGGATTATAGCACTCCTTCAAGCCTCCAATCAACTACAATAGTTCTACCAAGCCGAAAATGATGTCCAAACGCCTTCAACAACCCTTGAGCACACTACACGAATTTGGCCGAGGTTTGTGGTCTTTGGGGAGATAAGTTGGTGGAAATTCGCCTTAAGGGTGGCTTGAATTTCACACAAGTTGGGTTAGGATAGTTGGTGGAAATTCGTCCTTAAGGGTGGAGGCTTGAATTTCACACCTTTGGTGAAGGTATTAAGAGTGGTTGTGTTCTCTCAAGTTATTGTTTGCTCTCTAGGTGGAAATTCGTCCTTAAGGGTGGAGGCTTGAATTTCACACCTAGAGAGGAGTGGTGGTGGTAGGAGAGGTGTGAGAGAAGATCTCTCAAGTTGTGTTGCATCAAATGAGGTTGCAAAGGCCTCTATTTATACTAGAACCAAGGCTAGGGGTATTCAATGCATTTCTTGGAGGCCAAGGAGATTAGAAGGGACTAGAAACCATGTAGGAAGGGACTAGAATCATTTGGAACACGTTTGGAGTCTTAGTAGTGCAGAAATGGCTGAAACAGGACCTCCAACCGGATCCGGTTGAGCTCCAACCGTTTCGGTTGGTCTTGCTGACTAGTCTCCAACCGGATCGGTTACGGGTTGTGACCGATCGGTTGGAGCAAAATCACAAAAATTCATAAACTTCAAAGTTGTAGATCTTTCTCTTAGCTTTTCGTGGCCGCGAATGGGGGGGTCAAACGGAGTCCGTATGCAAAAGTTATGGCCAAAATGGTGAAGGTGTGTCGGGAACAACGAGTCTTCCAATATGTCTTCGTTTTAGCTTCTTTTCTTCATTTCTTTCTCGTTTTCCTTCTTGAACTTTATTCTTGAGTCTTTGGACCACTAACTTGATGACTTTATCTTCTCGAATACACTCCACAAGTCTTGCTTTTGACGGGAACTTTTCGTGCATGGAGAAATCTTCGTATTTTACTTCTTTTTCCGCATTTTTCTCCACTTTCCTGTACTTGGCTACAAATGAACTAGCAAACGCACTTTTGTACGATTAAGCAACAAAAGCATATGATTATAGCCAAATAACACACATAAAAGCACGGATAACGCTACTAAAAACATGCACAATTTGAGCGTTATCAATGTTTGATTTAGACCGCCGTCCTCTCCATGAATACCTTTGATTACATTTTTCCATAAACTTTCACCCTCTGTATGAAACCTCCACCACCATTTTGATAAGAGGGCCAAGTTGGTGGCTTCAAAACTTCCAATGCCTAACCCACCAACCTTTTTATTACTTAGAACCTTTTCCCATGCCACCCAATGAATTTTTCTAGCGTCCCCAGTTGCTCCCCGAAATAATCGTCTTCGAATCTGTTCAAGAGACTTCAGAACTGATGCGGGAGTTCTAAAAAGTGAGAAATAATAATTGGCTAATCCACCAAGCACCGATTTTATCAAGGTTAGACGTCCCCCAATTGATAGTGATCTAGATTTCCACAACGATAGTTTTTTCTTAAATTTTTGGATGATCGGGTCCCAACTTCTTATGTAGTTCATATTACCACCAACCGGCAAGCCTAAGTAGACGAATGGAAGAGAAGCTGCCTTACATTTCAATGAAGAAGCAAGAATATTGACTTCTTCAAAGGTAACCCCAACCCCAAAAAGTCGACTCTTTTCGAAATTCACATTTAAACCCGAAGCTAGGTGAAAGCATCTCAAAATACGGATTAAGCTTGTAACTTCCCAAGAGGACCAATTACATACAAAGATAGCGTCATCGGCAAATTGGAGGTGTGAGATACATGTGTTATTTTACCCAAGGGTGATTCCTTTGAATATATTTTTCTCTTTAGCTTCCAATAATGCAACATGTAGTGCCTCAGCCGCAATGATAAAAAGGAAAGGGGATAAATGATCGCCTTGTCTAACCTCTTATCTGATTTTACGATCATGATCTTGCAAATACAAAAACAATCTTAAGTAGTATCATGATCTTAAAAACCTAACCTTACATATACACATTTAAGAATTTAACATTGCATTTACGGAAATAACAAGTTTGGCTCTGTCAATTGACTTAGATGAAATTTTGGTTGCTAGAGATAATTTTCATAAAATATCCCCATATCTTTTCTTAAATGCACCTGGTGCGAAGTTATTGTGTTTCTAGCGTATGCTTAGTCGATCCATTAGCTAAAGAAATAAGACTCCGTTTCTATCAAACTCAATTGTTTTAATTATTGAAATCGCATTGTTTGAAAAATATTATTTTACACTACTGTTTAAGAAAAACGAATGCCCCTGTACAACATGCGATGCATACCGTACAAGCCGATGATGCATCCAATGATTAGATACCCTCCCTATTAGAGGGTGTGGATAACTCACCCCCGATTAATTGTGCAGTGTGTATTAAGTTACATTAACTACTCTCGGAAGTCCTTTAAATTGTAACTAGACAATAAGTAAGTCTAATATCTATATTCTTAAAGAAATCTAAAGGTTATCTATACTACTTATAATGGAGGGATGACTCTCTCTTTTATTTATGAGTTTAAAAAATTTTAAATTAGAATTTAATCAAATATTACTTATGAAACATAATGTACAACTATGTAAAATACAATTGATTTTAAGCATACATACATACAATTAATATACCCCATCACAAATATATACAACTACCTAAGCACAATGTACAAATACAAATAAAACTAAAAACACACTATTCAATACATACAATTAATACACAATTTAATTCACCCATTCATTAAAATATACAACTTTTTAACCGCAATGTACAATCTAATTCAGCTTCCAAAACATAAATCTGAAATCAAACAGCTCAAACTAAAATAACATTCGTTCTCCGGAAAATTTAGTCACAAGGTACCCGCCACCGCATCGCGCGGGTACCCTGCTAGTTTATTTAGTATAAATGCATTACTTTCATTTAAAAAAAGAATTTATGAGTGTTCCTATGGTTTGTTCAAATTGCAAATTTAATCCCACATTTTCAAAAGTGAAACTTTTGGTGTAGATATAGTTTTGACTCAAAGTGAAAGTCATTTCACTTTGAGCTAATTCATACTAAAAGTTTCTTATACGAACTGTGCATGCATTTTGAAAAAAGTAGAGACTCAATTTGTAATTTGGGCAAACCACGGAGACTGCTTTTGAAATTTACTCTAACCCATTTACTTAAAGTGATGCTAAATGTCTGTAAATCTTGAAATAAAAATGAACATGTATTCGGTTTACAGCTTTTTGTTGACTTTGTGTTTGATGATGTTCAGAAATTGAGGAAGAAATTGAATATTTGTGTTCTAATCCCGATACTATGAAATAGTAATTAATTAATCAAAAGTTAATTACCTAATTAATTAGGGGGTTAAATGACAATAAAATATGGAATTAAAACAAGGCCAACTCTTGCGGCACTTGAATGGGACATTCATTCAATGTTTGGAACAATATTTGGTCTACCATGTGACCTCTGCTTCTTTATTATTCTCTACATCCCCTTTCATTTCCTATCTATTCTCACTATACCACCTTCTACTTATTTGATTTCATGTTCTTTTTTGTTTGTTTTCTTTAACAACGAATTGCGTTAAGAATCTAGCAAGCAGCTAGAAGAAAATTCACCGCAAATACGCTCACATTTTAGTTATGTTATGTGGGGACACGTCGATGCACTAATGTTTTCACACTAGCCGGTTTGGCAGTCCACATGTAAGTGGGTAATCGTGTGATGTCACAGTTAAAAGAAAAAAGGTTTCAAATCGGCAATTTCAGTATTGTGTCCTTTAACATCTGGCTACCAGCACAAAAGCTCGTTATTTGTGCTTAAGAGTGTATTGTGTAGATGCTATAGTATATAAAAACTGCACAACACCAAAATTAGAATATGTATTAGGTGATGCAACAAACAAGTTTTTTTTGCATTAAACAATTCTAGACCGTGTACAAATCATGTCTTACATAATCGGTAAAGTAAATCCTAATACCTTTTTTACGGGTTATGGGTTTTAATACTGTTTTTTATGGTGTATGAGGGAGGTTGAGATGTAGACAGCCTTACCTTTACCGGTGTATGAGGAGGTTGAGATGTAGACAACCTTACCCTTACCAAGATAGAGAGTCTGCTTCCGATTCTACTAAATGTAGAAAAGAGTGTCCGGCCTTATAAAGAGTAAAGATCGAACTCTTGACTTCTGTTTTTAGACAAAAGTGTTAACCACTTGATTCAAGCCTTGCCATTTCTTACATAATAGGTAATGGTTACAACTTACAAATAGGGATCCCCTAAATTTATAATTTATAATTGCAAACCTAAGTAATGAAGTATACTTATAGTTTGCTCAAAAAAAAGTATACTTATAGCGAGTGTGGAGTAAATATGTTTTCTTTTGCCCAAACATAACCTAGAACCTAATTCATGATCAGTGGTCAATTTTTCTGACTATTTATATATTAATATCAAAATTCCTTTTTTGGCATTTTCCTGCGTTTCCCAAGCGTGCACGAAATACCAACTTTTTATTCTTTATAAATTTCCTTCAACAACTTTTTCTGCTTCGAATAGTGACTTCTTTTTAACAGAAGTCATAAATTAACTTATTCTACAGTATCTTATTTACAGGTAAGTACATTAATGTAACTTGGGTTTTTCTATCTTGTGTCATAGGGGCACAAGATAAGAAGGGGTAAAAGTACAAAAAAGTACTCACGGACCCACAAAAAATATATTTTTTATAGATATCTTGGTCCTTTTTTGTGGGTCCATGAGTACTTTTTTGTACTTTTACCCCTTCTTATCTTGTGCCCCTATGGCACAAGATAGAAAAACCCATGTAGGGTAACTTTCAATAAATTAAAAATAAAAACTCATTCAAACTTAGTAAATTCCATAAACACAAATTATACCAAAACAAGTCTTAACAAAAACCAAACTGATCGATCGCTGCTGTACATTGTTTAGAAAATTTCATCAAGAATCTACGTTGTTTTCACTCCTCGAATCCGTTAGAATCGTCAACCTTCTAGCCGTCTTCATGAACTCGCTGTAAATAGCATAAATTCGAGTGAGTTTTCGGGAAAAAAAAATGCAACCAAAAAAACTATAAATGAAATGGAAATATGTATCATACCCAAATGGTTCGTTTCCAATTTGTTTTAAGGTCCCGGTCACGTCCCAATAATGAACACGGTTTAGCTTTATAGAGCTTTCGAGTTTGAACATGTTTGCTAGTTTCTTACATAGTTCTTCATATGAATCGAGTAAAGAGAGGTCAAGTGTACGGCCAACGTCTTCTGATTCCATGAAAACCTTACAATGCCCCGTGTCCAAGTTCATGTCAGTTTCTCGACTTCCAGACCCAGAACCCGAGGCATTCCCACTTTGAGAAATTTGTTCCTCGGTAAGAATGGGCTGACCAAATAGTACAAACTGAGATTTTTTTGGGGTTTCAGGTTCTTTTGAGGCCGTGGATGTAGTTGAGCTCCCAATAGTTAACAAACATGAAATGGGCTCAGATCCAGTCGGTTTGTTGAAGAACTGGTTGATTTTCGCGGGGGTTGGGAAAAAACTCGAATTGAGTTTGTTATTTAAATGGATATCTGATAAAGATAAACCGTAACGTGTGTGCCTGGCTCCCTGCATGCTAGCAGGATGATGATGAAGGTTCAAATTCTCCGGTAGATGGTAACCGAAAGGTCCGCTGGTGGGCCCGTTAAAGAGATGGGCATGGGGTCCACAAAGTGCGGGAATCGGGATCGGAATTTGGGATTCCATCGGATAATCAGGGTGTTGAGATGGTCTACATTTTTTCCTAGGTGGTGAAAAAGGCGACATATGTATCGCGGGCATTGTTGATACTAATTCTACTAACCACGGGTTTACTCGCTTCACGTTTTGAAGCAAATCTGGCTCATCCCATGTCACCTAAAATCACAATTCATCAAAATATTAAACTACCAAATTGGACCATTTTGTAAGATACAATGTTATTTTATAAACTTTGCCCAAAATTTAATAATGTTTACATGTCTGATCAGAAGCTAAAAAGAATTACTATTGTTTTAAATGGTACCTGCAAAAGTCGCCACGGTGAATCAGGCCAACGAATAGGATCCGCAACTTGAATTGATGAAATCGTTCCCATAAACCAACTGATTCTCGACGAATCCTCTGTTTCAAACGGCATTTTAAACCTCATCCCTGGGGACCACCGGATCTGCATTGCGTTCTTCACAAGCCCCGCCTTAACACAAAACTCCGGCGTACTAGCCCTAGGATAGAACACAACTTCAAATGGTTGTCCACTCATTGCTTGTTTAACAGCCTGAATAACCGCATCGACTTCCACTTTTGCTTTCACTGCCGAATTTCCGTTCACGTTCCCATTTCTCATCAACGGGGCATACCCACCATACGGAACAACACAATTCCCACCAGCCGGATTCCAGCCGGACAACGACGTTTCAGGCCCACCCCCAATCCCTCTTTTTGCTCTTCGAATCCCCACACAAAGATCCCCATTCTCCGCTCTCAAAAACACAATGGAATCACCCGCGACAAGTTTCTTATGATTAACAAAAGTACTCCACCCCGTCGTTAACAAATGCCTTCTTGGCGTCCCACGATAAATATGCCTAAACTTCCAAGTATCCCCATGTACATCTTTCGCCAAAATAGTCTGCACTGGCGGGTCCGCGGAATAATCCAGCCGCGGAAATATCGTCTCCGCGCAATACCGCGGAACCGAAAACCCGCCGCCGTTATTCGCGTCCGACTGCGTTAGCGTCTTCGCAAACGAAGTCGGCTTAACCGACCCATCACCACCCGACCCATTACCCGAACCCGAACCCGAACCCGTATTATCCTCATTATCAAAACTACTAAACTCACCACCAGAATTACTAATAGGCACCAACCTAATCTTAGCAAACACCTCATCAGTGTCCACGTCAGCCATAAATTTAATACAACTTACTCTACATGGGACCCACGCCGAAACTCGTAACTGCCGAAAATCGACATTTCCGGCAGTATGTTCGGCGTGGCCTTGTGGGAAATAATATACTTTAGAATTCACTGGGGGCATTTGAATCATACTTCCAGCACAAGCATGCCATAACTGTGAATCTAAACATTTTTCATTCTCTTTTAATTTTTCCTTTGAATCCATAAAAGTAATCATTTTTTCCAACTTTTTTATTTTTTATCACAAGTCTCTTGAGTTCATATGATTTTATAACCCCTGTAATAAGATAGATAAATAAATGCTACTATTAAATAATGCAAACATTGATTAATAAGTAATAACTATCTAATCAAATAAAGAATAAAATTAATTAAAGTAAACTTACCTTAATGAATTTTCATCATTGCATGAACAAAAAAAGTAAACTCTCACTGTCTTCTTGCATTTTTCTTGAAAAAAAAAAAAAAAAAAATCACATCTTGCAAAATAAAAACTAGTGCACCAAATGTAAAATTAAAAAATACCCATTTTAGCTAAGACTAAAAAGACTAAAACCCAGAAAGGATTAAGAAAAATAATGATTCTTTGTTGGTCAAATTGTTGAAAGAATATTCACTATAGTCAAGAACAAGTCTTGTTTATAAAAAAAAACACACACTAACACACTCATGCATTTACAACAAAGATTTTTAGCATAAAGAAGATTTTCTCTCTCTAGTCTAGGACTCTGTTTTGGATCACTACAAAAAGTCCAAGCTTTATACACAGATATATATAGATACATAAATATAAATATATAAAATAAAATAATGAAAAAGCAAGTACAAGTGAGTGTGTGTAATTTAATTTTTTTTTTTAAAGATTTTTTATTTTTATTTTTTATTTTTTAATAAAATAAAATTTCTTACCTTTTTCTTCGGATCTGAAGAAACTCTGTTGTATCTTCAGAAGCCAGCATAACAACAAAGATCTTAAAGGAAGCAATCCTTTTTTCCTTTTTAAACTTGTTTTATTTTTTTCTTATTTTATTTATTAAATAAATATTTTATTTATTCTCTGAGAAGATTTTGATGTTTTTTAATTTTTAAAATCTCGTGAGAAATTGAAATTTTCGCGAGATGGAGAGCTCTAAAAGCAAGGTAACAAAGAACAAAAAGGTCCAAAATGTGATTAGGATTTGTTGATTAGGGATAATTGTTTTGTTTTGTTTTGTTTGGTTGGACTATGATTGGACAAAAGTTAACCATGAGTCGTCTAGTACTCTAGTTGTTTTAACTTTTTTTAAGAAACTTATGCATAGTGTTTGGATTACATTTGGAATAGGGTGATGATTTGTACACTCTATAAATTGATTTGCACACTCAAATTGTTTGTATCATGACAGTTATACCCTTATATCATCTTTATCATATTCATCTTTGTAAGGGTAAAAATGTCAAAACAAAAACAAATAGAGTGTGCAAATCATTTTCTAAAGTGTACAAATCAATTCCCTTTTGAATAGGTTGTTTGATACAAAGTATCCGTGTTTAACATAGACAAAACTACCATTTTGAAAATTTTCAATTTTTGATACATAAGACTAGCGGTAATAAGAGGAAGAAGGCGCATCTTTGACCCCATACCACGCGTCCAACTCTATTAGCGTCACCACCAAGAGGCGTCCTTAGGTGTTTTTTTGGGAGAACTCGGCCGTTCAGATGATCGAGTTGTGTGAGTTGTGGTTGTGTGTGTGATATTAGTTTCGACGGGGTATATTAGTGTTTAAGTGTGATACATTTGGGTTGTGACGTCGTTTTTGTTATCACACTATATTGATGGTGATGTTGGTTGTGAAGAGAAAAGCTGATGTGACGCTAAGTTGACGATTATGTTTGTTGTTACAGTATTATCACTAGCCTTATTTTATTTTTTTAAATAAAACAATACATGCATGCTTATGCGTGCGGATACAGCCATAAACATAAAATCTTTTGAATTTGTTACCCGAATATAATTTAAAGTCATGGTTTAAAGTGTTAGTTTAAGATGTGACTCGATGTCGATTAGTTGGTTTTGTGTTTGCTACCATTTTGCTAGATTTTTCACTTATATGTAACGTCGTCAGTGTAATGCTTTGTGAATAATCCAAGGAGTAAGAATGGTTAAGCTGACAAAAATGGTGTCATTGTATAGTTTAATCAGACGTATGAATGAGATTAATACTAACAAATAAATAATAGGAGTTAGTAGTGGCTATTTAAAAAAAAAACGTTTAACATCACTCCGTAACTTTTATTATAAAGTGTAAAAGAAGTAAACGTTAAACGTCGAACTCAAAAACTAGTTTTATAGCGTTTTTAATATGAGCGTTAAACAAAATTCAAATATTAAACGCTTACTGTCAAAAAATGAATGTTCAACGCTTCTAAAAGCTCGTCGCTTGGATTGATGGTCTTCGATTTATTTGTTAAAGACCTTATTGAGTTGAGTTGAATTGAAAATACAATGGGTATACTAGTATAGGGTCTAAGTTATGATTGCATATGAACTAAGGGGGCTTATTTGTAACTTAATCTTCTTTTAAACTAGAAGAGAGAGTTTGAAACTGTTCTTCCTTCTTGTCTGCAGGAAAGGAAGGGAATATACTAACCCCACTCTCGATTTAGCGCGTTCATATCACGTCATCTTCTTTCTTTAACGATTTCTGTAATTTAGAAAATAAAACCGATAATCTTGTAATATTCTAGGAAGATTATTTTACATACTAAATTTTTATCACATATCAAGTGATTTATTTCCACCCTCCATCTATAAAAAACTCAATGTTGAGATTAAAGTATTTTATTATTTCACATATTTTTTATAATTTAAATATCTTTTAAACCGTTAATCGTTAAACGAAAATAATTACACCATCGCGACGAGCATTTAATTATCTTTTTTAACGGACACTTTGATATATACTTTAAAAAAAAATCATTTTTTCACGTTTTTTCGTATTTTTCGAATCTGAGATTTACAAGAAAAAATCACATGTGATTTAACACTA
The DNA here is from genome assembly GCA_910596185.1 of Chrysanthemum makinoi. NCBI lineage: Eukaryota > Viridiplantae > Streptophyta > Magnoliopsida > Asterales > Asteraceae > Chrysanthemum > Chrysanthemum makinoi. Next base: position 353,938,048 of record OU343222.1, on the reverse strand, counting down.
ATTTGAATATCACATGTGATATTAGTGTTAAATCACATATGATATGTAATATCACATGTGATATTAGTGTTAAATCACATATAATATTCACTTGTGATATATAATACCACATGTGATATTTGTGTAATATCATATGTGATTTAACACTAATATCACATGGATATTCAAATTACTGTCTAATCACATGTGATTTTTTTCATGCAAATTTCAGTAACGAAAAAAACGAAAAAATGTAAAAAAAAAAAAAAAAGTGAAAAACACGAAAAAAAAAATTGTCGAAAGTATATTAAAGTGACTATCTATAGAAATATAATTAAATGATTGTTATAATAGTGTTTTTTTTTTTTTTTTTTTTTTTTTTTTTTTTTTACAATTAACGGTTTGAAAGATATTAATATTTGAAAAAAATGATGAAAGTGTGTTTTTTAAATTGTTGGGATTAATTTTATTTACTAGATTAAATAAAAATAGAAGAAATATGGAGGGTAGAGATTGATCCCTTGATATGTAAAAAAATGTTTTGTCCTCAAATGATCTTAAATCATACTAATGTATTTAGGATTTTTTATAAAGGGGCTTTTGCATATATGTCCTTCCGAAAATGCAAAATTGCATATATATCCAAAGCATGCATAAAAACCATTGTACTATGTGCATAAAAAACTTGTACAAATGATATATATGCAATTATTCACTTTGGGAGGGATATATATGCATTTTTGCCATTTATAAAATGAAGTCTTAAAAAAATAAGGCTACACACTTATTATAAAAGCAAATCTCACATTTCAAAATAAATCAGACTACAAAAACTGTATTAATTTTGCTATTAATTGTATTAATTTTGTTATTAATTCAATGCATAGCTTCAATATTCAGATATCTTCATGGAAATTAAATACAAAACATTGTAACAACATCAATTCAAAACATTGTACAGCACACACTAATTCATTTATTCGTACAATTATTTTAAGAAAAAACATGTAACCGAATAACATTTGTTCGCCGCAAAATATAGTCACATGGTATCCGCCGTCGTATTGCGCGGGTAGCCTGCTAGTTTCTTTTAAGGCAGGTAGTAAACTAGTTATGGTGACCAGAGGCGTCCGCATTAATCACTGTCACCTCTGTACCAACTCAGTTATCTCTTTTTTAGACGTTCTGCATGATCAAATTAGTGTAATAACGCGACTGTGGTTACAATAAAAAACATATCTTACAAAAACAATTTAATAAATATACACACATTACTCACAAACACAAGGAGAGGACTCGGTCGAGTATTCGACCGAGTTTTACATTTTTCAGGGGGTGACAGGTACGTAGGGATAAGCCGTAAAAGGAGGAGGGGTGATGCGTTCATGGCCTCGACCGACCGATGGGTCGACCAACCATTACGATCGGTCTAACTTCTAACTTTCCCTAATTTTTGTTATGAGCGATTTAAAAAATTTAATTACAACACTCGTATTTTTAAGTTTAAAGGTAAGTTTAAAGGTAATCGTTTAAGTTTAAAGGTAATCGTATTTTTTGTTATGACGATTAACACGTCACACACTTTAGAAAAGTAAACATCTTAGTTTTTCAAAAAAATTTAATAGAAAAATGGAAAAACTGAAAATTTTCGCTTTCCAAATTTAAACTAGAAAAATTGAAACCCCAATCTCACAATTTTCAATTTTTCCTCTCTAAGAAAAAGAATAAATAAATAAAAGAGGTAATTACATAAATCGTCCTTGTGGTTTGGTCAAAGTTACGGATCTTGTCCCTATACTTTTTTTAGCGCGTTTCGTCCCTGTGGTTTACAAATCTTACGGATCTTGTCCCTGATCTGACCCGGTCCCAAAAAAAGACCTCCCTTGCAAATCTCTCTAACGTGAGAGCTAACGATCGTTATACAAACCACATGGACGATTTATGTAATTTACTTTTTAAAAAAAAAAGTTTTTTCTTTTTAGTTTTACTATTCAAAATTTTTTTAATTTTATTACGATTAAATTTTTTAATAAATTTTTTTTTTTAAATTTAATTTTAATTTTATTATAATAAATTAAAAAACAAATTTTAATTTTATTATAATAAATTAAAAAACTATTTTTAATTTTTTTTTAAATTTAAAAAAAATCAAAAAAATTATAATAAAATTAAAAAAATTATTTTAATTTTATTATAATATATTTTTTTAAAAACTGTATTTTCTATAAAAAAATTAATTTTATTAAAAAAATTAAAGTAAAATTAAAAAAAAAAAAAAAAACTTTTTGAAGACTTTTTGATTACTGCTCGGTTCTCTCATGGTTTGGCGGCTTGGAATGATTGATTTGAAGGCTTTTTGATGTTCTACCTCTTGGTTGATTTATTTTGTTTTGTGTTTCTTGCAATTTCCGGTTTTGTTTTGGAACTTTTTTGTTAATAAAATCTTAGCCTTTCGAAAAAATAATAATAACATTACCAAAGTACTTGTAAAATTTACGAGAACATTTGTTTCATGAGAAAACTTAAAAAAAACCTTGATTAAAGTCCAAACTGAAAACATTCTCACCACTAAAGGGAAAGCGAGCTTATTTCTTATTTCTTCAGTTTCAAGTATGCCATGACGTCTTAAGATATGTAAAATATCAAAAGAAATAAAATAAAATGAGAATGTCGAAAAAATACCACAGTTTTTAATAAAATTAATTTTTTTAAAGAAAAAACAGTTTTTAAAAAAATATATATAATAAAATTAAAATTTGTTTTTTTTTTAATTTATTATAATAAAATTAAAATTAAATTAAAAAAAAAAGATTTTTTTATTAAAAAATTTAATCGTAATAAAATTAAAAAAATTTTGAATAATAAAACTAAAAAGATTTTTTTTTTTTTTTTTTTTAAGAGTAAATTACATAAAAAATCGTCCTGTGGTTTGTATAACGATCGTTAGCCCTCACGTTAGAGAGATTTGCAAGGGAGGTCCTTTTTTGGGACCGGGTCGGATCAGGGACAAGATCCGTAAGATTTGTAAACCACAGAGACGAAACGCGCTAAAAAAAAGTATAAGGACAAGATCCGTAACTTTGACCAAACCACAAGGACGATTTATGTAATTAACTCTAAATAAAATAAAAAATAGACGGGATTTCTCAGTCGTATTCTAACCCAAATGTCATCTCGTACTATCTTTTTCTTCTATCTTCGCTATCGCCGCCCACCGTCGCAATCCGAGGTAATTTTGTTATCCTTATTCAAATCTTTGCCCTAATTTTATCTTGTACCAAAACTGCTTTTGTGACTGGTACTTCATTGGTCATTATATGATAGCATTAAGGAAGTGTTTGTTTAGAGGGTTTTGCATTGTAGGTTTAGATACACACGTTAAAAGATTTGTTTGGTATAAAAGTGTGAGCCCAATCTTTAGGTTAAATCCTAAGTATTTTCCATAAAGGAATTCGGGACACAAAGGCAGGTTTACAAAAAAGATTTCTGCTATTTTTTGTCTTTGTCAAAATAAGTGGGTCATCAATTCTTATACATCACGTATTTATAAGTGTCGTTTTTTTTAAAAGAGATATGATATGGGGACCTAAACTTATGCCTAAAATCAAGTGACATCATTATGATGACTGCAGACAGGGATCCATTAATTTTACAACCCATCAGGATGATGTCACTTTGTTTTAGACCTAAAATTAGGCTTAAGTTTAGGTCCGTCTATCATTTTATCTTTTTTAAATGAACACTTTACATAAATCATTACCATAACAAACACGTTCAAAAGGATTTACCAAAATCGATGAAGCGAGCAAAACATTTGAGCGAGCAAAGCATTTGCTCGCCAAGTTCTTTGTCTTATAGCGAGAACGGCGAGCAAAACATGAGGCGAGCAAGCATTTTGCTCTCCATGTTCACTGTCTTTTAGCTAAAAATGTTAGTCTTCTTCTGAAAATGGAGGACAAAAGGGGAGGGCGAGCAAAATCAAAATGCTCGATGTGTTCATTTGGTAAATCTCTAAAAAAAATGTCGGTTTCTATAATTTTTGTTGGGAAGTGTTCATTCTAGTAATTGATTTTATTTATAATTTAAAACTTATATTATCATAACAAATTTAATTAATTTTCTTTTATATATTTTTTAATAATAGTATTATACCACTTGTATATTTTCTTTTTAAAACTAACACCAAATTCAAATCCAAAACCCTTAACAAACCATACAGGCCCTAATACATATTATTCAGAATAGTTGTTATAATAAACATTTTTTTGTAGCAAATTATATATATCTAGAAGTTTCAAGCGAAAGCTCTAATGTGGTTCAAGAAGGTTCTGATTTGGATTTGTTTGATAATATGGAAATGCTTTCATGTTAGAGATTCAATTGCAAATAGCTTGTGGGATAAGTATAATAGTCATTGTCAGGCTCGGATGCAACCTTGATAGCATGCTTATGTATTACGTAACTTTTTATGTTCTCTTTTAAGATTTGATATTTGTGTTTTTTAATCGAGATTTATATTTCGGCTTATAATATAGTAGTGTTTATTTCAAGTATATTGCAAATTAAATATATGTTTATGGTTGTAGTTAGTTTTTATTAATTTTAATTGTATTTTATTTTTTATTTTATACTTGTATTCAAAGATTCAACATGAAAAAGTGTTTATTTCTGAGTATAGTGCAAATTAAATATATGTTTATGGTTGTAGTTAGTTTTTATTAATTTTATTTTTGTTTTTTGTTTTTATTTTATACTCATATATAAAAAGATTTAATATGAAAAAAAGTTGATCATGCAAAGAAAAATGATTAAAAATAGCTTCATCTAAACATGTGTTCATCTTTTTTAAAATAAAAAATATAACTCTATCTAAATAAGTTTTCAATATTCTCAACTCTAAAAAAGAAAAACCATTACCTTCTTAAATAATCTAAAAACCGTAAAACAAGAAAATATTTCTACAACTAAATGATACATGCATTTCTTTTCCCATAATCTTTTGATTTCTTAAAATTTAGAATACTTATTTTGGGATAGTTAAAATAGTAACTTAAATACTTAGATTTAAAATCATTTGAGGACAAAAGATTATTTACATACCAAGGGATCAATTTTCACCCTTCATTTTTATTTGATCTAATGGATGAGATTAATCCCAACAATTTTAAAAACACACTTTAATCATTTTTTTTCAAATATTAATATCTTTCAAACCGTTAATCGTTAAGCGAAAAAAAATATATCATTGCGACAATCATTTAATTATCTTTCTATAGATAGGCACTTTGATATACTTTCGACAAAAAAAAAAAATTCGTATTTTTCACGTTTTTTTTTAAGTTTTTTTGTTTTTTTACGTTACTGAAATTTGCATTAGAAAATCATATATGATAAAACACTAATTTTAATATCACATATGATATTAGTGTTAAATTATATATGATATGTAATATCAAATGTGATATTAGTGTAATATCATATATGATATGTAATATCACATGTGATATTAGTGTAATATCATATGTGATATTACACTAATATCACATGTGATATTCTACTTAGTGTTTTATCATACATGATTTTTTTCATGCAAATTTCAGTAACGTAAAAAAACGAAAAATACGAAAAAAACGTGGAAAAAACGAAATTTTTTCTTTTTTTCGAAAGTATATGAAAGTGGCCGTCTATAGAAAGATAATTAAATGCTCGTCGCGACGGGTGTAAATATTTTCGCTTAACGATTAACGGTTTAAGAGATATTTAAATTATAAAAAATAGGTGAAATAATAAAATGCTTTTAATCTCAGCCATTGATTTCTTTTTAAATGGATGGTGGAGATAAGTCCCTTGGTATGTAAAAAAAGTTTGGTATGTAAAATAACTCTCCTCAAATACTTATTAACCAACGAATATGGTGATTTGACTTTCGTTAATTATTTATGTCATCTATTGAAAAACACTACTTCCCCATCCTAAAATAATTGTTTTTCCTTTCTTTTTTTTTTTTCTAATTTTTAAAATTTTTATTTTTCAACTTTTATCTTAAGTATATTTTCTTTTTGTTATATAATACTTGATGAAAATTATACTAATAATAATACATTTAAAACTCAATCTATTCATATATTTGCATCAAGTATTGTATAAAACATACAAAAATATTTAAGGTAAAAGTTGTAAAAAAAAACTTTAAAAGTTAAAAGAGGACAATTATTTTGAAATGAAAGGAGTACGTTGATGTTATGAATACAATTAATAAAAATATTCAACATATAATGCTATCATTGACAAAAATTACGATCAAACGAGAAAAAATAAATAAATGAAAAGAGTGAGATGAAACAACAACCACATATTTTATATACACTTACAAAAATAAATGTATCTTCAATTAAAAATCTCTCTCTTATTTAAAATGTGTAACTAAAAATTCTTATTATTCTTGTCACCGGATAACGTATTTTGTTCACCTTTGTGGCTTCCTTTCAAGTCTTGCAGTTTTGTTGTATTCCTATGTCTAACACTCGTCTTTTCCTCTTGTATACCTAGTTGGTGAGCTTTGTCTCATGACAGTTACCCTTAAAAGATAGAGTAATATTTCATTGTGCAATCACATACACGTTTCTGTTGAGTTTATGATATATAAAATACAATAAAACATAAAGACATCAAGAGTACACAGCGGAAGACTTAAAGATCATAACAAATAAATTAATTAACTGAAAGTATGCGTAACGTACCTCTTGCGAATGTCAAATCCCTCGAGCAAAGCAAAACAAAGAAGTACTTATTGGTGTAAGAATAATGTCTTACAACCACGTTCTTGTACACACGAATTAACCCACGAATCAAGCGATTGCTAGATCTAACACAAGTCCTCGTTTAAGAAAAACGAAACCAAACTCCCTTACTATTGGGGTGTTCGGCCGAATATTAGACTAAAGAGAGGAGAGAGAGATCTAGGGTTAATTCAATGCACAAGTGTATGAAACCCTAGAACCTAACCCTCTTTATATACTAGTAGGTAAACTTAGGGAACAAGTTTATGAATTAGGGCTTTGGAAAGGCCCCTATGGCCGGCCATGTAGACAAGCCCAAAGAAATCCATAACTTTTCCAAGTTTTCCATTTCTAGTCCTTTCTCTTTTCATTTAACGGTCGTTAGTCATTTTTCCGTTAAATACTTAACGATCGTTAACGGACTTAATGTGCAATAATTAATCGTAAACATAAACATTAATTATTAACTTTAATTCTCATTCGCTAATGTGTGCAATCCCGTGGTCACGAGTTCGAATCCGGACATTCACATGTTTGTAAATATATACATTTCCAACAGCTCCCACTTGGATATGTTTACAAAACGTGAAATGACATTGGTTAGCGTCTAGCAACACGCCAATGCCCCCGGTACAACTCGTGTATGGTTTTCCGGAGAAAAACCAAGTTTGATGATTCATCATCATATTCATCCTTTTGTTTCTAATACCATGTTAATAAGAATATGGATCTCACTCATTTCTTAATTAACTATTCTGTTTCTCGCTTTATGTGATTAATCAAGATTACCAATTCTTAGAACATATTCCGAAGACCTTGGGCATGGCCATGCAAACATCTTAACAACCCTACGAGGGGCCCAGTAGTATTATACTTCAAAATAAATTTGAAGGAAACAAATCCCATTTTGACTACAAGCAGGATTCATAAATTTCGCAACACTTCTAAAACAACCCTTATAACTACCATTCAGTATAGCGTTAGATTGCTTCACAAAAATGCACTACATCCATGACATATCTCTTGTATCTCAAGTCAGAGGATAAATATCCATGATATACTTAATGACTAAGATCCATAAAGTATCATCATGTGGGTGGGATAAGTCCTATACTCAATTCATTGAATATCATCTGAAATTAGTCATGCTACGCATCAATATACTTTCAAGTATATTCTAACTAATACTCAGATTTGTCTTAATTCAATATCATTCCCATGTTATTGATCGACAACGGACTATTTAGAATAACTTAAGTTATTCAAGGATTTAAACATGCAAATACAGGACACAATATTATAAATGAAATTAAACGTATACCGTACTTTAATTCATTATAAATAATAATTGTTTAACATCCTTTATCCAAATACTAAATAGATCAATGCATGATAATACTAGTTAATGAATTTTGCCACAAGTCATGAAAATCATACTTGTTGACAAGGCATAATTTCAATTAACTTTGATCTATAGGAATTTTGAGAATACTTATTTCAAGAATTCAATAAGTGAATTTCTTGTATATGTTTACACATATTGTCATATCATTCCATAAGGTGCGTGATAACCTGAACCACCCTTTTATGACAATCATCTTTCAAAACTTTAAAGTTTTAAAGTATTCTTTATTCTTTAATGTATAATGCAACTATGCTCTTAGTTGAGCATAACTAGTCAACATGGTCATCATCAAGGATACCATGACTAGAATTGAGTGTCATCTCAATTATACTAGCATCATTGTGTACAACAATATGCTCTTTAAACATCCGTAAACTTTGAACAGTTATAGTGTAATGTTGGTGCCTACCAAACTCAAGTTTGTTGGCAATGACAATTATGAAACAATTGTCATATAATCATCCATAGAATCTAGGAGCATCTCCAGATTGTGGAATGTGATTCTAAATCCAAACATATTCCTTTAAAATATTTATTACACTAACAACTTTTAATGTTGTCAAATCATCTTGTAATCAAGCATGACACAACAACTTTATACACAACATGATGTTCATGATGAATCTTCAAGTTAAACTTTAAGATCTCATTTATCTTGTCAAAGATATGTATTCATCATGTTCTATTTGACTCATTTATTTACCGCATATGTTTATAATAATAAACATATATTCCAAGGTTATATATATTATTTCCAAATCTTACAAACGAAGTTTCATTCCCAACTAAAACTTAATTTAAGTTGAATGTAGTTGCCCATACAACATATAAGATTTAAGAAAAAATAAATAATACTCCCACTAGCTTTCAGGAATACTTATGAGCAATCTTATTTTAATTATTAAATCAAACATGGATTTAATATTAAACATAAGAAACATCTCCTAGATGCTTGCATATATCCATTCATGGATTCTTGCAGTTTGTACATATCCAAGGATTATTTGAATTCATAAAACTTCTTTGTATTACTCATCGTCCTCGCAAAAAGTAATTTCACAACAAAGAGTTATGACATTCATTGTCAAAATTTCATATCAATGAAACTAAGTATGACAATTATAATCTTTATACTTCTATTTAATGTATCTAGAAAGAATATTCAATCATAGTTAATTGCTTAAATATGATTAATATTATTATCACTAGACATGCATTAAATATGTGTACAATATTGTCCATATGATTTCTACACAAAGATTTAAACCACTAGGGTTTCCATCCTTTGAAGAAACTCATTTTATTATTAAGATAAACCAAGTATCTCAAGTTGATTATCTTTATGGACAACATCTCTACATTCATAGTATGATTGATTTTCCACAATTCAACATTTGGTAAATTTATCATTATGATTAACAGGCTTACCATGATCCTGTAACTCATATTCCTCAGCATATTAAATATCCGAGATATCCTTACGGATCTATGAATGACAATTCCATCATATTAAGGTCTATCATTTTCATGTTTAGCCTCATCATGATATTTGCTAGTGCATTTTAGAAGATTATGTATTTTGTAATTCAATCTTTCAAGATCTAAACAAAACTCCCACTTGCCTTTAAAAATTTAAAGATTACCTTTAAATAGTTTAGCAAGTAGAGCAACAATACATTGTTCTCTTTTGGGATATTACAAAAACATTGACAGTTCCTAACATTAGTTTGTTACAACTCACTCTATAAGTAGTTTAACAAATTTAGAACTTCATTTATAAGACTTAATGTGATTCATCACATTCCATAAACAAATGGTGTCTTATTAATCTTCTAGGTTGGAGTCTTATTGAGTATATTCAATCTATACTCAATCTACTAACCTTGATAACTTTTGGAAGAAACTATAGTTATCTTGAATCAAATAATGCCAACAGATTTTGATTCTTCTAACAGAACATACCATAAAACTATGGTATTTCCTTAGAATTAATATTGTAAGAAAATCTAACAATATTTTAGATAACCATCTACTCTTTTGGCTTACCTATTTACCAACAAAGTAAAACTTAATGGTACAATAGAATTACCAAGTCAATTGCATGTATTATAACACAAATATTTTTGACCAAGTCAAAAGACATATTAGTTATAATCCCACTATACGTTATAAGTCATTGATCAACTCATTGACTTCATGCATATGTCTTAAAACATAGCAAGTTAACGTCTTACTTTATATTGTAAGTCTTGTATAAAAGACTTCATGTTTGTGACTTTACAAAATCATAAACATTTATAATTAAAGTAATTATGAACACCACCTCAGGTTTCAATTCATATTTCAAGTTAATATTTACTACATATATTTAAGTCATTCAACGAATACTCAAATTCAAGGTAGTATTAGATTACTTCATTTAATTATGTCATTCCATGAAATGTTCCATGTAAGAAGCTGCAGAATCATCCATGCTCGTTCTCACGACACGTGGATATTTTACCTTGGGCTACAATCTAGTTCACGTTCTCACGTAACATAAATTGTAACTACAAGTGTTTCTTAAATATTGAATGACATAAATATTTAAAATAAAGTAGTCTTTGTTATCATCTTGACACATGTTCTTAATAGGGCAATCATACATATATAAATGTATACTTCCTATTAGAACGTTATTCTCTTACTTTACAGTCAAGAGAATCCTTTTAAATCATATTAATATGTGTTGTACCTTGCACACAATAAGATTTCTCCCACTTGTGCATGGAACAACATCATGTAGCATATAAACAACACGATACACGTTCGTTTATTTGATTAATATGATTTGTGTCATAGATATAACAAGTAGATGTAGAACTATATTGTTTAGTAAGGAAACGTACACGACTATCCTTAAAAACATAAGTGTCTACAATTGGAAAGTAATTATCTTTGAAGATAATCTGGGTTACTACACAGGAAATAAGGCTTGTAGCTCCCACTGAATTAGAAATCATTAAAACAACTTCTTATTCGGTAATGCAACACAAATGCTCCCACTGAATCTGACAACATTGTAAGTGTTGCATAACCAATGAAAACAACTTGCTTGCTTTTACTTTCCTACACCTTTGAAGAACCATACGTAATCATTACTAAGGTACTAAAAGGTGTATTCTACTATATGAATGATAGGTTATCCATCAATGTTATTAACTCAAAAATTGGGTATGCAATTTCTTCCTCAACAGGCCTACCATCCCATACTGGTATGTAGTACCTTTAAAGGCTAAAGCAAAACAACTAGATAAAAATATGCTAGTTTGCCTTTTACCAATTTTTGCGGTAATTAGTCTAGCTTCTAATCTAGTAACTCATATACATGTTTTCCGGTTAACCAACATTCATGTTGTTACAAAGGATTCATTCACCAAATGAGGGTAATGAAATCTTTATGGAAAATAAGATGTGCAATTCATTGCTAAGAGTTACATTAGAATTTAGACAATTCAAATGTTCCTATTATACCTTTCTCATTCATGAAAAGGAATAGGATTGAGTCTCATGCTTCTCCCATGGAAAAGAGACTTCGTTTGTCTTATACGTAAATTATTCTCGATCAAACATTTGTTTGAAAGCTAGAATGGATCAATTTACTAATCAAAGACTAAACCACGTTTACGGTTAAATGTTGCATTTATACATTCAAAAGAATTACAAAATTCAATTTTAGTATTTTCGATAATTAACCTTTTCAATAAACAATTAAATACCCAAGGTTCATATTCATATAACCAATTAATTATTATTGAAAACTAGGATCCAAATTGTCATAATTTCATCACGTCAGTTGATCTGCTAGTAATGAACCTTATACAAAATGGTAGAGCTATTGCTCAATTGCCAATTTCAATTGCAATTCCTAGATTTATGGGATTTACATATAGCCAATATCAATCGCCATGTAAACATGTTTTATCCCATCTTATGCCTTGAGTTGCCTGTTCTCACTACAAAACTCAATTAAGTTGTCCAACTTAAGAAACCGCAAAATCGTCCATGCCCGCTCTCACGACACGTGGACATTTTACCCTTTGATTAAGATCTAAGTCACGATCTCACGCAAATAAAAAGTAATCTTAGGTGTTTCCGTTTCGTTGGATGGCATATAACTTAAATTAAAGGGTAATAGTTTTGATGTTAAATCAAATATGTACAAAGATGTCATGCATTCATCTTTGTAGCATAGTTTTATTAAAACATTTATATCTTGTTTTAATGTATAAGCTTTTCATCATCAAACTTTAATTGAGGTATTGGGTTCACCAATCAAGGAATTTAGTGTTAATTATCATCCATTATACCGTACTTTTGCATAAGTGTAAACACTTAGTGTTTCGGATAATTACCACCGAAGTGGCGCATGGAATTAAAACTAATTAGCCCTTAAGATGAGCTTGCACATTTTATGGCTTACTATGTAGCTCCACTCGAACTTACAGAGAGCGAGGACCAGTGCAGCTAAAGCACAACCTTAGACATCCTTTCGGTGTACTGTGCGCACTTCTTTAAACCCCTTTTATTAGTTCATTCTCATGGGTGAGCCTTTCGGACCATTTGTACCAAAGTCATCAATCAATTAAACGATTATGATTACTATTCTTAAAAATACATGTTTCACCATTGTTTAGGTCAGTTTATTTTTCTTGTAAAAATACCCTTGTTACACATAACAAACAAGCAAGTATTTATAAAAATAAACAAATAAACAATGAATGCATAACAAATAAAAGTCATGCATATCAAATAGCCACATGCAAACGGTTTTGATAAATCCTATTAATAACCAATTCTAGATTTGTCAATATGCATATATTTAATTAAGACTTTCACCCGTTTTCATCTATGTACAAGGTGAACCACATGCATCGATTCATCGATTGCGCAAGTCAAAATTAAATACATACCACATAGCACATAATTGATTAAATTAATAATTATTGAGGTCTTCCCCAATTTTAGATCTATCAAAATTTAGTGTATATCACTTAAACAAGAAAGACATACAATAAAAGCGGATCCATGATAAAACATGCAGATAATTATCATGGACATAAAATTACACTTAACAATTAATGCAATTAAATCAAAGTTACGCATATACACATAAAGTTGCATGCATCTTAGGGTTTCTAATCCAATTAAAACAATAGTTTACAAAACCCTAATTAGGGCACCAAAATAAGCGCCCCTAAAATTAGGGTTTAGGTTTTGCAAACCCTAGATCTAAGCATACAAATAATAACACATTCATGTTTATTTTAATTATGTGTTTCAGTAATTAATTACTTGTTATATAAGGCTCGTGATGCCCTTGTTGAGTTTATGATATATAAAATACAATAAAACATAAAGACATCAAGAGTACACAGCGGAAGACTTAAAGATCATAACAAATAAATTAATTAACTGAAAGTATGCGTAGCGTACCTCTTCGAATGTCAAATCCCTCGAGCAAAGCAAAACAACCCTCGAGCAAAGCAAAACAAAGAAGTACTTATTGGTCTAAGAATAATGTCTTACAACCACGTTCTTGTACACACGAATTAACCAACGAATCAAGCGATTGCTAGATCTAACACAAGTCCTCGTTTAAGAAAAACGAAACCAAACTCCCTTACTATTGGGGTGTTCGGCCGAATATTAGACTAGAGAGAGGAGAGGAGAGATCTAGGGTTAATTCAATGCACAAGTGTATGAAACCCTAGAACCTAACCCTCTTTATATACTAGTAGGTAAACTTAGGGAACAAGTTTATGAATTAGGGCTTTGGAAAGGCCCCTATGGCCGGCCATGTAGACAAGCCCAAATGAAATCCATAACTTTTCCAAGTTTTCCATTTCTAGTCCTTTCTCTTTTCATTTAACGGTCGTTAGTCATTTTTCCGTTAAATAATTAACGATCGTTAACCGGACTTAATGTGCAATAATTAATCGTAAACATAAACATTAATTATTAACTTTAATTCTCATTCGCTAATGTGTGCAATCCCGTGGTCACGAGTTCGAATCCGGACATTCACATGTTTGTAAATATATACATTTCCAACAGTTTCTTCCAATGATATATGAGGAGAGTTATTTTCATCCAAACTTTTCAGCATCACAGGAATTTCATCTCATTTGTCAGATTTTAAAAGAAATCAATGGCTAAGATTAAAAGCATTTTATTATTTCACCTATTTTTTATAATTTAAATATCTCTTAAACCGTTAATCGTTAAGTGAAAATATTTACCATCATGACGAACATTTAATTATCTTTCTATAGACGGGCACTTTTGATATACTTTTCGAAAAAGAAAAAACTTCGTTTTTCCACGTTTTTAAGTTATTTTTCGTTTTTTCGTTCTTGAAATTTACATAAAAATAAATTATATGATAACATTAAATTCACATGTGATATTATATATGGCATATAATATATGATATTACACTAATATCACATAATGATGTACATATCATATATGATATTACACTAATATCACATATGATATTCAAATTAATGTTTTATCATATATGATTTTCATTACAAATTTCAATAGCATTAAAAAAACGAAAAACTTAAAAAAAACATTAGAAAATACAAAAAAAAATTTTTTATGAAAGTATATCAAAGTGCCTATCTATAGAAAAGATAATTAAATCTTCCAAATCCCTTAACCTGATATATTTTTTTTAAACGGATTACAGATTTGAAAAAGATATTAATATTTGAAAAAATGATGAAAGTGGGTTTTAAATTATTTGGGATTAATCTGCATTACATTAAGATCAAATAAAAATGAAGGGTGGAGATTGATCCCTTGGTATGTAAATAATATTTTGTCCTCAAATTATCATGATATATTGTGTACAAGTTTTAGATAATATTGACACTTCTAGAACCTCAAGTGTGTTTGCTCTTTCTTTTGTTGATGAACGACTAACTTGTTATCGTATATAGAAACTCTACCATATCAAAGGCAATGTTCTCATTCTCGATAGATGTTGATAGTCGCGAATTCACCTTCATTACCGAACAATGGAGACTCATTTATCTATGAAGGATATAGTGTATATAATGACTAAGTAAGTTACAAACCCGATCGTTTACTGAGCGACCATAATATATTATCTTAACTACATTATAATGCATTTAAGCCATTTAAAAAAAAAAAGTTTTTAAACAACATAAACTTACGCGCTTACTATAAAAAGAAAGCTTATAATTCAATACATCCCATTAAATTAAATACAATTTTCAAAACTCATTATTAAAAACGTGAAACCGCTAAAAATCATTATTATCAATAATAATTATTAAAAACATATAAACACATTTACTATATAAATACACACAAACCATTTCATATCTCTTTTACACACATATAAAACATCAGCAATAAGGCCGAGTGTGATAATTTAAAATACGTAACTTACCGGAAATTAAAATATATAAAGTTATTGTTAAAAACCATATAAATGAAAAACATTTGTTTCCAATAAAATTTATTAACAGAATATCCGTCGTCGTATTGCACGGGTACCTTGCTAATCTCTCTGAATGACTCGATATTCTTTTTCTATGCAGAAAACATTACGTCACCACTTGACTTGGTTTGTAAGACGTTTGAGACCCTTTTACTTAAATTAGTTTTTGATAAGATATTCCATCCTACAAACTAATAGTCAAATATTCATTATATGAACTTGTATTTCCATTCAAGGGACATGATTATTTTTTTAGCAACCGAATACTTGTCCACCAATTAAAAAGAAAAAGTAAGCGCTCAGTCGTCACTTATGATAGTAATTGCAATGATAGTGCTTTAATTTTCAATTTTGTTACTTGGTTCTCAACTAATGGTCATTCAAGTTTTAAAAATATATTTTTTAAACAGCGGTATTTTTATAAAACTAGTAAAAAGCTAAAAATGAAACAATTACAATAAGAAAGTATCATCAATAGGATTTCCTAACCAATTTATCCAACTTATCCTAAATTTAGGATTTCTAGATAAAATCCACAAAAACGATTGATGAACAATAAAATCTCAAATATTAGCATTCTTAGGTTTAACCACTTAAAAAATCAAAAGCATTATAGAAGTTCCAAATAGACCACATCATAGTATCTTAATCCCTTCAAGAATGAACTTCGCTTTCTTCAAAATGTGACTCTAATCTAATCACGACCACTCCTTGTATTAGATATCTCCGAATATCTAATTGACACCATCTAGCCAAAAGGCCCAAATACGTGTCATATCACAAGAGAAGAAGGATGATCAACACACTCTACATGCTCTACAAATGGGGCAAAGAAGCAAGCGTCAATACCTTTACGATCCATGTTCACCAATGTTGGGAGCTTATTAAGACCACCTCCTCATAAACCGTTAACTTTTATGATGACACATCTAGGCCATCTAGTAATTAGTGTACCCAGGTTAACACTTGCTCATCAATATACTTTCGAGCAGAAGCCACTGAAAAACCAAAATGATCTATGCCTCATCCATCACTAGCATCTGACATCCTCACATCTCGGATAGCCTCCAACAAAGCTGTAAACTGAGTCTCCTCAGCACCACCTCTCGGCATTCTCCTGAACTCGATACTCCAATCCGAGCAATTAAGACGTTGAGCAACTGCACATTGTTTATTCCCATCTAAAGCGTAAACACGAAACAAGACTTTAAAGGACTATCCTCACACCATTGATCGTCCCAAAACATGATATTAAATCCATTTCCAACCTTCCGTTTAACACCAGGATGTGAGATCAATGCAGCACTACTCTTGATGTTGATGAACCATGCGTATAATAGCATTCCAAGGGCTTTGAGAAGATTTAACAATCCTCCGACTTCCAATACCTCCATCAATCCCATGAATCCCTTTGATCACCTTAATCCAAAGATCATTAGGACTCCAACAAAGCCGCGTTGAAAGCATAAATACTTCCAATACCTAGACCTCCCATAGCCTCAGATCTAGGTAGCTAAGTTGAGCCGCCTCCCCTATACCACCTGTCAAATAACCCCTCAATATATATATATATATATATATATATATATATATATATATATATATATATATATATATATATATATATTCTACGTGCCAAATCTTTATCCTCAAAACCCTTTCGGATCTAAATCCTTCAACAGTTTGGGTTTAAAATCTAATAAGCGCCAAACAAGATGCAAGGGACCATTGGAGAATCAAAATCCGGTGTGGAGAAGAAGAACTGAGGGAAGTTATGAAGCGTAACTTGACGGTGGCTCACTCTGAGTCAAAGGGATTGGATACTTTCGGGAGGCTTATCTAAAAAGTCATTGATGATCTTCATAATCTTCTTCTCAAAGTGGTGGTTGTTAATATTAATACGACAAAGAAGAATAATAATTTAGATGAAGTAATGATGTCATGATTTAATAGGTTTTTAAGGATTAAGAATCTTTATTGAGTATTTATGTTTATGTTTTTGTTTTATTGTTGAAGAAAAAGAAAGTTATAGTTGTTTTATTGTTTGCTTGTTAGTCACTAAAGTTGAACGTTGGTACAAATCCTAAAGTTGAACGTTGGTACAAATCCTAAAGTTGACCATTAGTACGGTTATGTTACCAGTCGACTTAGCTGACAGTTGGTACCAGTCGACTAAAGTCGAACGTTGGTACGATTTTGTTACGAGTCAACTAAAGTTATACTTTTATTATGTTAATGTTTTGTTTTTCTTTTCTTTTCTAGTATACTACTCCAGTCCAAGCTTTCATGATTTTGCCGCTCGGACTGTGAGGGAGTATTAGATGATAAATATGGCCCAAGCCTGATGCGGGGTTAAAGTCCATTAGGGTTGTGATCTATAAATAACGATCAATAATAAAGTTACACCTACGGTGTTAGAATGTCTAATATATCAAAGAATCTACTCAAGTCATTAGAGTGTTAGTGTTAATAACCATGAGACGATCTTACCCTTAGATCATTATGTTCGTGTTGATCTCCTTATAAAAAAGGTACACACTTTCTTGGTATTGTTGTTCTCATTTGTCATAACGCATGGATCGTTGGATATGGAAAAACGCTTTTAATGGTTATGCTCCGTTGCAATTTTTTGACTGTTTATTTTAATTATTAAAGTAAAATTTAAATTATAACCCATTTTTTCATCAAAGTCTACCTAAAATCTTTCATTATCAATTTCTATTTCACAGTTCTCAAAAACGTTAGCCACATGCTCAATCTTGCTATCAGCTATTTCTTCATCTAAAGGAGGCCTGAGTTGACTAATCAGAGTAGTAAAGTTTCGACTAAATATGTTTGCATGGAATGTTGTTCGACTTAGTTCTTAAGTGTTAACACGTTACAAATGGTCCAACACTTATAGATGCAACAGAATTGGAGAAACCAATTTTGATCTAAGAACAGCTTCTTCCTGCCGCAACGCACGAGCAATTTGATCTCGTTAATATCAACTAACATGTAATATAGTAAATTGAGTATTTGAGTTCAATCAATATTTAACTAAGTTCCATTTCAAGACTTTTGGCAAAGCCTGTGGAAAACATAGTCGCCCTCTTATAATAGTCTTATGCTAGAGAAATTTTTTTGTACACCGAATTTCTCTCAATATGTATTTACTAACACTAGGCGATTACCCGTACCTAGCATCGGTTTAGCGGTGAATTGATTAGCGATATGCAATATTGTGGTAAGTGTTTTAGTATAACGTTCAAATAGAACGTGAAAGATCAAATGTAATTACAAATCTGGTATTTTACCAAACACACAAGTAAGACAACACATTAAATTCTATAGTATCATATCATAGGTTTAACCTCATCTTCCACCTTGTCCACCAACTCATCACGATACGCCAAATGATGCCACAACATTTGATACTCCCTGGCATTGGTTATCCCCGTACTCGTCCTTTTGGCCAACAAATTTTCCAATCAATTTGGGCATCCTTAACTTGCGCAACTTCTTGAAGCAAACCCACAAACCCAAAACTACCCACAAACCATCTTTAACATAAAATAACCTGTAAAAGCAACCATCTTTAACATAAAATAAAACATACCCACAAACCCAAAACTAATAAGGAGCTCAAATTAACCATAAAAAAATGAAAAGGCCTACCTTTGTAAGATGGTAATACGTCTTCTTCGATTGTGCAGCCGTGATTTTGCTATTTGATGGATCATTCATTTGTGTTTGATTGTCAATTAGTGAAAATAATAGATTAATTTGATAATTAGGGTTTTCTTTTGTTGTGGTTTGGGAATTTGGGTATTTCTGATTTTGAGTATGAGTCAAGGAGAGGATCAAGTGAGAAAATCGAACAGGAAATTAAATTAAATGATTGATTAATTGGCGTTGAAATCAAATTTGAATAGTTACCATGCAAAGAAGTTACCATGCAGAAATACATTGAAATCAAATTAAATATTTTCCATGCAAAGGTACCATGCAAGAATATTGATTTTCACTTATTTCACTTTTCAAACTTTTCACAATATTGACTTGTTGACCATTTTTCTTTTAATATAGTAAAGATAAAAGATTAGGGCTTATGCTTTTTTATTAAAATCTTGTATTTGTCAAGAATAGCTTGATTTTCGTGTAAAAAAATAACTCTTTTAGACATTAATGTTGACATTTTTGTCTTTCTTTAGGTATTATGACCATTTCTTTGAAAAATTCAAAAAGCAATTTAGAAAAAATTCAGAAATTTTTTTAATCTAAAAAAAAAAATGCATGTCACAAAAAAATTAAAAATTTTATTTCATGAAAAAATTCAAAAGAAAAATTTGAAAAAAATCATAAATTTTTTTAATCTAAAACCGCGTAATGCAAAAAAAATCTAAACAATTATTTCAGAAAAAAATTTCAAAAAAAAAATTCAAAATTTTTTTATACGTTTTACTCCGTTTTCACTTGTTTTTTATTCACTTTTGATTATTTTTTTTTGTCAGAAGTGATTTTTTTTATCGAATTTTTTTTTATTACAAAATATTAAAAAAAAATTAATTTTTTTTTCGCGTTTTACAAAAAAAAATTCTAAAAAAACAAACATTTCATAAAAAAAATTGAAAAAAAAAAGTATTTCGAAAAAAATTCAAAAAAAAAAAGTTCAAAAAAATATTTTGGAAAAAAAAATTCGAAAAAAAAAAAATATTTCGAAAAAAATTCAGAAAGGATAAAATGGTCATAATATTTAAAGAAAGACAAAAATGTTAACATTAATGTCTAAAAGAGTTATTTTTCTAATTCCTTACGCAAAACTGCCATTTTTGACAAGTAAAGTGCTTTAAAAGGTTATTAGCCTCTAACATTATACTGCTTTTGTTATGCGTAAGAAATTCTTCAAGTTTTGAGGCTTTCGGGGAAAAAAGAACTATAAAAGATGTCTTTTACATGATCCTTTAAGAAGGGGCAAGTAGAGGGAGATTCCCAGCAATGCCTACGAACTATGTGGATTTTTCTTTCGTAGTGTGAAAATTTTTCAAAGAATATCCTTTTTTTTTTTGAACTACATCTGACAACTTTTAGTTTTAAACGAGTGTGGATTGCGTAGCGTCACGTGGGATTGCAGCCAGACTTACTTTGTAGCGACACTTAAACTTTAGGGACTAATTTTGCCAGGTTACTATAGTTAGCAATTAATTCTCACAGGACTTACCTGTGCTGTGTCGCTTAAAGTAGGGAATATTTTTGCCAATTGCTATAGATAGCAATTAATGATCTGAGACATTTTCTTGTGTGCGGCAGGCACCGGGTATTTTTTTGAAGTTGGGAAAGTTTGCAATTAATGCTTCACTTTGCACACAAACTTGTACGCCTTTTAGTATATAAGAAGAATATGTTGTTGCCGAAACATTTTAATTATCTTGATTATTTAAGGTAGGGTGCCATATATTGTATTGTTTTTGTTTTTTTCCTTCTGGGGTCTTTAATATGTCTTGCCTTTCTTAAAAATAATAATGATAAATTCATTCCCAACATTTCACTCAAAGATTGGGTTCATTAAGTCCTATCTATAAGGTTATAAGTAAAAGAGAGCTATGTAATTTGTTTCAGTAAAAGAGAGCTATGGTAAAATGGTCATAATACTTAAAGAAAGATAAAAATGTCAACTTTCATATCTAAAATAGTTATTTTTTTAGTTCGCTACGCATAACTGCTATTTTTGACAAATATAGTGTTTTAAAAGGTTATTAACCCGCAAAAATAAATAGTTACGATAGCACACGTACTTGATCTATATCGTGAAAGGAAAGGTAACCATGAAGTATGTTCAGATTTATGATTTGTAGTTTGGTAGAATTACATGCTAACATGCATCTTCAATAACAAAAGAACCATAATCACACGTATACTCAACCGATCTTTAGAATAACAAAGGTACCATCTAATAGAATCTTAGCTTTTAGTTTATACGGTAATATAGAAGTCAAATCTTAATTCAGAGACGTTTGTCTAAGCTTATTTTGATAAGATTATAGCTTGTTACAAAATTGAAATTTCGTAAGTTATTTTCCTTTTTTTTGTATTATGAGCTTATTACGTAAGCTTATAAACTTTACAAGCTCGATCATAAACCTTAAAAATAAGTTTACGAGCTTATCATCTTTTAATAAACTCATAGTACATCAAATTAAGCTTAGTTGAACACCTCTAAAACTAGGTCATCAAATGAACTAAGGGGCCGTTTGGTTGGGGTAATTTGAAATTCCGGAATTTTAAATTCTAGAAAATTTAAATTCTTGAGAATTTAAATTTCCGGAATTTAAAATACCTTGCCATGTTTGGTTGACAAAAATTTATAAATATTTTTTTATTTTTTTAATATAAATTTCATAAATATTCTATTTAAAAGTTTATAAAAAAAAATTATAAAAAAAGTTTATAAAAAATTTATAAAAAAAGTTTATAAATAATTTATGAAAAAAGTTTATAAAAAATTTATAAAAAAAGTTTATAAAAAATTTATAAGAAATTTATAAAAAAAAAATTATAAAAAAAAGTTTATAAAATTTTTATAAAAAATTTATAAAATATTTATAAGAAATTTATAAAAAATTTATAAAAAAAAGTTTATAAAAAAATTATAAAGAAATTATAAAAAAAATTTATAAAAAATTTATAAAAAAAGTTTATAAAAAAAATTCATAAATATTTTTTTTAAAAGTTTATAAAAAAACAATAAGAAAAAAAGTTTATAAATTTTCTTTTCAAGCCAATTAAAATTTCTCACTTTTTTGAAGGCGTTTTGATTCTCTCCATTTAGGCAATTCGAGGAATTGTAAATTACTTCAAATGCCCACATTTGAGTTACCAAACAAGACATTTGAAGGGAATTAAAATGCAAATGCTCCCAATATCCTCCAAATTACCCCAACCAAACACCCCCTAAATATGACTTTAGGTATTCCAACACACAAAATAAGCTAACCTTCAATTTCGAAACAAATATAATCGCATTTAAAAGCAGAAAGACATAATTGATTATTCGTGATTACTTAATTAGGATCTAGATTTGGGACCATGGTCGTTCCAGGTTTTATTAGTCTTTATTTACTCAAAAACTAGATTATGCCACTAAACATAAATTGTCAAGTTTTTCTATCTAGTGACGATGAAATATGAATTCTGATAAATGATGAATTAAGTTCCGAATTTATACTCAGCCAGTGTTATCGATTTACATTGTAATAAATTGTTAGAAACGAGTGTTAATGGTAATTTTGTCTTCAAAACATAATAATAGACAATCACTCGTTTACTAAAGATAAATAGCATGACTAAGGTGGTGTTTCTTTTTCCTTTTAAATTTAAAGACATGGGCCACAAAAACAATTTAATATTAGCTTTTATGAGTGGGGACCCATTTATAACCTGTTTTCTCATATGCGTAGAAGAAATATGCATACCTCCCCATCCAGAGGTTCTAACATATAGGACCCACGTAGGACCCATTTACCACTTAGTCTAGAAATAAAAAAGAAACAACACCTAAGTCTGGTTTGTGGCAAAGGGCATATTAGGGTTCCTAAGTAATTTGTCATTATAAATAGACATTAATAAGAATGCAAGACCTACAGGGAATTACAACTTCTGACATCGTTTTCATGACGACAAATTCTAAAACCGTGTATCTTTACAAAAGCAACTTCTTTTATCATGTTACAGATGTTTTTCGACAAAGTCCATTTCTCTCACATGATTTCTTCTAGTGAAGAGGACACTCTTGTGGTGGGACGAGCACAAGAGCGAAACTCAGATAAAACATGTGTAGTACCGATCCCAACCAAAGATTCAAGACAGATAGGTGGCCACCATACCTGGTTTGCTTCTCCTCTTTAAAGCTACATATATGGACATTTATTTCAAATAATACATCAAACAGTTAATTGCTTAAACATTCAGTTGAATGACAAACACACGCGTTCTACTTAATTTACACTTCCTTAATACGTATTTTGTCTACATGGAAAATTAATCACACAATTTCTTAGTTGGCGGATCACATTAGTACTATTAGAGTACAAGCCCGTTGATAACAAATCTTAAGGAAACGGAGAAAACGCCAAAAATGTGTTTTGTAATTTTCTGTCATATGTTACCTTTTTTTCAAACGGCGATTGAATTAGAAACTAGCAAGAGGCTAGAACAGAAGAAATTTTCTGTCAAATGTTACTAAAACAGATTTTCGGAATTGGGAAGAAACTTTTGTGAAAAGAGCCATTTTGAACACGTTTTCAGTTTAGGTTTAGATTTTCTTTAACCACTTTACAACTAAACTGATACACATAACCTTGCATATACGCAAATACACATAACATACATACACATTTAAGTAAAACAAGACAACAAGCAAGAGGGAAGACATAATAAATGCAAAGGCATGGATGTGTAATTTTTCCCTAACCACTTTACAACTAAAGACCCCATGTATAAGAAATACAACTCCCACTTATATCTCTTACCCCACACTTACAAATGTTGGTGGGTTTTGTCTTTGAGGTGCTTGATTTACATTCATGACTAAATTATTATCACATCACACTCATCAAATGTGTGTTTTCTTTTATGATTCGTTTGCGTATGTAACTTACATTTTCAAATTATTATGTCACAATCAAATAATGCTTCGCCTTTTCGAATTAAGTCAATTTGGTAGCCGACAATGACCATCGATCCTTTTCTTGTTGGATTTTTGTTCTTCACAGCATACAACTTACATCTAGTTTTATTGGCATGTCTACTAAATATAATCAAATATTTACGTGTTAATGTTAAATACATGCATCCATTTGTTACACCAACTGCAACAACAATATATATCAATTGTATCGTGCAAGGTATGGTAAAATGTAGCCAACCGTACGAGGAGAGACTGCTTTTAGGAAATCTCCGCGGCAAATGTAGGTCTTCAGCAGTATATGTGCGTAATCACACTCGAGAACCTAAGAATTTTACCACGTTTGCTAATATGGGATCATGTTTCCTCTAAGGGCAAGAAGGATATCGTCTTCTATGTTAATAAGCAAATAACTGAAAATGTTTCATTTGTGGAACTTGTTAAGTTGTTATTGCAACCATGAAACATTACGAATAGTCGGGTATAAATAAAACCCGACGTGCATTGCTTTGAGTCTATTAGAACATAATTTAGTTGTCCAGTTTTGCGATTTTTCCTCTTGATAAGTAGAGTTGGCTTGTTTCTTTTATTTTCTGGATTAAGTGGGTGGGCCCCTTTCTGTTAATAAGTCTTAATGGGGAGGGGCACCCTTTGGTTTCTCTCTCCATATAGACTATTTAACAGAAAAAGAAACATATTATATGTGTGGCCCCACCACTATCTCCACATTAAGACTTATTAATAAAAGAAGTTTACCTAGTAAACTTGTTTAAAATAAACTTATAAAATAATTAATTTTTATAACTGTGTTTTCATTTTTCCAATTTTGATTTTGACATAATTCGAATTTACAAGACAATACCTAACCAGGCCAACATGTTCACCCATCGACATTGATGTATTCTGAGACTTGATCACACCTTAGCCCTAACCGTCCCAAGATTATCATGTTAATTACATATTAGTTAACCCCTTTACCAGATTAAACTATGATGTTTGTCAAATTCACAATCTTCTAAAGGACCTCATGTATAAGTTCTTCTTTGTAACTGTTTCTACATTTACCATACTCCAATTACTTTTATCTTGGTTTCGTTTTATAATACGTCAATGTTATATATATATAAACTTATAAATATATTAGTTGGTTTTAATTTTAAAGCAAACATGTCAACCAAACTATATTTTGATTCCAACTTTTTGGTTTTTCTGTGATCTCTTCTTTGGGTGTTTTATGTTTTCGCTTTTCTTTTTGTCGCGCTAGGAGCAATTGACTAAGATACCCCATGTATAATTTTAATGGTCATGTCAAACCAAAGACTTTCCAACATTCATTGGTGGATTGAAGCATAGATTGCTTCTTCAAACACCAAAATGCTCACTTGTGGCTTTAGTATCGACATGAATCGATTACCTTATTTGCATGCGTGTCAGCGTGTGCTTTCAACTTAAAATTTTATTACTAACGAGGAAAAATAGTCATGAAAGGCTATTTTTTTTTTTTTTTTTTTTTCTGCGTATGAGACATGAAAGCATAAATCTTCATGTAATCTTACGTTATGTTGGCCAAAAATGTAAGAGCATTTGTAACCTTATGGCTTACGGTTTGTTAGATTACATTCGCCTTTCACAGGATCAATATTCTAGAATTTTAACTTGTATTTTAATAAGTCCATACCGTAATGGTAAGCTCTTGATGTTTCCTAATTCTTGCTCGAATAAATTATAAAATGGTTGTTAAAAACCTGTTTATGTAGATTCTGTATGATTGCGTCATGTTTAGAGTTAAGTTACTTGGCTAAACTTCAAGGTTGCTTTCATCTCCTTGTACCATATTCATGTTTCAAAATGTTAATCGCAATGATTAGTTACTACTAATATCTTTCTGATAATTATTTGAGTACCAATAATCATGATGATTTCATTAAGCCCTCTACTATGCTGTCTATGCATACAAGTGTCTGGTCAGGGATGCTAACTCTGTAATGGGCGTTGTGTTGTTTGGTTATTTTCTGATGAGCACCACCCTTAGAAAATATATGTTAACAGATCCTCAAAGTCAGTGACTTGTTTGTCTATTTCAGTGTTTTATGTGTCCTTCTTAGAGTAATTACATTGTTAAGTCAATCACGAAACGTTTGTAAAGATCAAAGACGATAAAGTCCAAAATACCCTAATCATGAGATCCGTGGTCCTAAATTGAACCTTAAAATCTACCTTATACAATAGGTTTGGTTGGGTAATTTTGGTCCAAAGCCTAGTAGATAAATCTCTTGTTAATCTCAATTATGATAGGAATCTAAGACAAACCTTCATTAAATGAGTTCATTTAGTCTTCATTTTACTCAACCGATTATGACTAATAAACTTTACGCCATCATTCTTTCTACCGCAGTTGTAACAACATATAATATTGCATCACATCTTGTTTGTGTTGATGCATTTGTGACTGATAAATGGTATTTGGTTTATTGGCTCACATTTTTGTTTCTTGGTGTCTTAAGTTCTGCATGGATCGGATTATCTTGTATAAGCATATAGGTAAATCATTATTCAACTTGTAACCTTAATAACAAGGTGTGAGGCTAGGCGGTGTAGAAGACAACTTTAGCATAGCTTAATATGGCATTAACAAAACAACATCATATCATGTTTACAAGGAAACGCAAGTTAAAAAAGAGTATTCATATTACCAACTTTTTGAAGAGCTAAAGCCTTTAGTATAGACATGTGTTAATCCTGTTTCCTAATCAAGTATCAAGAAGAAAACATAAACCAACAGAAATGAAATGAAATGAAGTGTCATCATGTTTTTGAGATTTTTGGGGAGTTGGTATTCTTTGCAAACTCACATTTAAATTCCACAAGTGGACCTTTCAACCACCAAAGGCCCATGTGTCATTCTTCAGCCTAAATACCCTTACAAGTTACAACAACAATGTAATCCAAAACAACTATAAAGTAAAATGAAACTAAAACTAGCAATGAGGCCATATTAACATCCATGGAAAATTAAATATGCCGTATTGGATGGCCTATATGAGTGGGTTGTAAACATATATTTTAGAAATGACCAAATGTCCTCAAATAATCGACATCCTAGAATGTTTGACAAGTGTTTATGGTTAAATACAATCATTTATTTTTGACAAAAATACACAGTTGGTCTCTAAACTTGCCAAAAAGTATTGTTGGGGTTTCAAACTTGGCATTTTCGTCGTCATGAGTCGTTTTTTCAAGTTTTTGAGGCCAATTGAGTCATTTGACCCGTAATGCTCAGTGTCATGTCTCGTTAATTATTATCAAATCCCATTATTCTTATGAAAAGACTATTTTGCCCATATATAACGTTATCTATCACCCTTTTCTTCATTTTATCCAAACAAAAAATTCATCCATCTCCATGGAGACAAACATCCATCATCTCCCCTCATATTACTCAATTCTCCGACGACCACCACAACTCCGCCGATGCCGACAATGATGCCCGATTGATCTATCTCTCCAACCTCATTTCCAAGGTCTCTTACCTTTTATTTCTTTCGTTTTATATGTATTTTACTACACATGGGTCAAACAAAAAATTATTAACATGTAGCATGTCTCTTACCATTTTTTTAAATTACTTTACTATTTTGTAATTTACTTGTTTAATTGCGTTTTTTAGTCGCGGATAAATGTATATGGGGATGCTGATATTTTTAATGTTAACTGATTATTTAGAGTTAAATAATGTTCTTAGTTGTGTGGTTTTGTGTTTTGATGGCCATCTATTTGTTAGTGGTTTTTCTAAAGTGTCATATGATGAACTACACCATGTATGCATGTTATTGTTTATGGTAAATGTAAATATTTGATGGAAATTATTAAGGAATTGGATGAGTATTTTCTTAGCGCGGCTGATTCTGGTGGCATGTTGCGCTTTGTTGAAGTTCCTAAATGCATCTCAGTTGTGCCATCTTTCGATGTGCCGACAATGTTGATGTATTTCCATCACTTGGCTACACCCTTAGGTTATTCAAATAAGAATTATTGTACCATTAGATAAGGGGAACTTAATTACTTTTTGTTTTATGTATAACTTTTTTTGCTTTTGGGGTGTTTGGATATATGAACTGCATCTGATTATGGTTATATAATGTGTTGGGATTGCTTATTAAAACTGCCTGTTTTTCTTTTATAAAGCGACTGTGAATGTTTATTTGTCTGTTCTAGGGAAATAACAGTTTGAGAATTTTCTATTTAAATGACTTATGTTATTATGATTAACTATTAAATCCTTAAACAAGTAAATTTCCGAGCACTAAAAATTCAATTATTCACGTTTCTACAGCAAAAGAAAATCGAAGCACTGTTTCCTCCACTGGCTTTTGTTACGTTCCTGCTAAACAGTTCCAAACACCCTCAGCTGTCAAATTACAAAGTTTAGATGTAGCTGCAACAGATCTTGAATAAATGATTATTTCATTAGTTACAGGTCGTTTTGTTTTGTTTCAAAATCACTTATCTTTCTAAACTCGTAACTTAACTTAGATAATGGGGGCAATGCTCGCCTTTGCTCACTTATCGATATACATTGTTGTTTTTAAACTTCTCTATTGATTTATTTGTTTCTCTCGTGAAGAAAGAAGAAGAGGTTTTATATAATCAGTATCGTCATAGTAATCAGTCTCATTTTGCTGCTAGCACTTATTAGCAACTTGAAGTCACTGATTTTTGTTTGTATAGGTCTTAGACATGTCCATATTAAGAAAGTAAGTGCCTCACTTTCAATATAATCTCAAGTTATATACCAATAGGTCGAACTACAAGAAATCATTTAAATTCTTCTTATATCCCAAGCTTTTGTCTAGAGGTCGTATTGTTAACCTATATACTAAGAAATGTGTTCAGTTGGGTTGTGTGTTTATTCCTCTAGAGTTCAATGGATTAAATACGATAAACATAATTAAAAAAAGTATATGTGGGGAATGGGTGAAGTTGCTCAAAGTGTTACTTTAATGTATTCACTATACAACATACCTACCCATTTGGCACTTCTACCTTTGCCTATATTTGATTATGTACCACAGGATGTGCCCTTAAAACCTAGCTGTTATCTTCATGCCTTTTTTTAATCTAAACTATGATTGTTGTATATTGAGTCATAATGCCATAATTTTCAAGAGATTCCAATTTAAATTAATTGCTACTCCTTAATGCTTTGTAGTCGATGCTTAAGTTAGTTTCTTATATATATCGGTAGAGGTGGTAAATGAGTAGGCTAGTCGGTTGGATAAGAGGTCAGTACAAGTAAAATGTCCGCGCTCAAATTGTTAAAATAAATTAAACCCAGTTTGACCTATTTTTACGCATGTGGCAAAATTTTCTTCCTCTAATAGTTGGTATACACCCAAAGGAGTTACTTATACATTTAGAGGCTTTGTGGGTGACAACACACCTCGTACACCCTCTATATGCACTTTGTACTCAGGAATGCTAACTCTGTAATAGGCGTTGTGTTGTTTGGTTATTTTATGATGAGTGCCACTCATAGAAAATGTATGTTAACAGATCCTCAAATTCACTGACTTGTTTGTCTTATTTTGGTTGCTCTAGACAATAAAAACAAAAAGCCCTTATGACACTTGTAAACTAAAGAAAAATTGCATATAAACTTGAGTTATGATCCGATATATTTTTAATATTATACGTATTTACATGCAAAATTAATAAAATGTGGCACCATATATGTTTAATATTATACGTATTTATATACAACATAAATAAAAATGTGGCACCTTTTAAATGTGCACCACACCTATTGCACACACCCCCCCGCGACCCCTGATTTAAGTGTTTCCTTCTTTAAGTAATACACAATTAAGTCAATCACGAAAACGTGTGTAAGATCAAAATAATAAAGTCCAAAATACCCTAATGAGATCCGTGGTCCTAAAGTGAACCTTAAAATCTACCTTATACAATATGTTTGGTTGGGTAATTTTGGTCCACAGCCTAGTAGACAAATCTCTTGTTAATCTCAGTTATGATAGGAATCTAAGCCAAACCTTCATTAAATGAGTTCATTTAGTCTTCATTTTACTCAACCGATTATGCCATCATTCTTTCTAGCTACCGCAGTTGTAACAACCTATAATATTGTGTCACAACTTGTTTGTGTTGATGCATTTGTGATTGATAAATGGTATCAGTTTATTTGTTTACATTTTTCTTTCTTGGTGTCATGAGTTCTGCATGGATTGGATTATCTTGTATAAGCATATTTATTAATCATGCTGTAACCTCAATAACAAGGTGTGAAGCGAGGCCGGAAAAAAAAATATTTTCAGAAGCCAATTTTAGAATAGCTTAATATGGCATTAACAAAACAACATCATTGCAAGTTAAAAAAGAGCATTCATATTAACAACTTTTTTAAGAGCTAAAAAAGCCATTAGTATAGACATGTGTTAACCCTGTATCAAGAAGAAAACATAAACGATATTTTCATCAACAGAAATGAAATGATATGAAGGGTCATCATGTTTTTGCAGATTTTTGTTGAGTTCGTATTCTTCATAAACTCGCATTAAATTCCAAGACACATGAATGGCATCAAATGGACCTTTCAACCACCAAAGGCCCATGTGTCATTCTTCAGCCTAAATACCCTTACAACAACAATATAATCCAAACAACAATATAAAGTAAAATGAAACTAAAACTAGCAATGAGGCCATATTAACATCCTATGGAAAATTGAATGTGCCCTATTGGATTGCCTATCACTACTAAAATTGGGGCTTTTAACCACGAAACACTTTTAGCTACGGTGAAGTCGGGTCGGAAAATGTCCAACGCCTGACTAATTTTTTTAGACTTTGACTTTGACTTTTAACGAGTAAATTATGGTCAAAAAATGAGCTTTAGCATTTAGCCACAATGGGTGTCGTGGCTAAAAGTATTTAATATCGTGGCAAAAAATATTTAATATTATTTTTCGAACATCGGTAAAGCTAATACAAATAAAAAATCGTAAACCTTTTAGTCACAGACGTTGTGTTAAAAAGTATTTACTACTTTTATTTGTTTTCTGGATTTAACTAAATATTAATAAAAAAGTATCGAGACTTTTAGCCACGACAAAAGTCGTGACTAAAAGTTATGACTTTATTTTATTAAAATCAATTTAATTCGTAAATTTTAAAAATAGTTAAATCTTTTAGCCTCGAGCAAAGTCGTGACTAAAAGTATTTACAAATTTCTTTCAGAAATTTAAATTTACCTCCAAAATTTTGGCTTAGAAGTGGTTCCCGCTCAACCTTTAGCGACGACGTGTCGTGGCAAAAGGTTTATTCTAATTTATACTTAAAGGAGTGTTAGAAACAGTTAATTATATTTTTTATATTTGGTATAAAATAATGCGAGTCTTGTAAGTTGTGTTAACGATAACTGAGATTATACGCACGATATATGTTCTACGATTGTATCCGGTTCGAACCAAATAAAATGAAGTTAACACTACAAGAAAAAGAGACAGGAGACTAAGAATTGGTGAGGACATGGATGTCCTCGTTAAAGACCCACTAAAACGAAAAAAATCAAGTTCAAACTTTGACCGTGGCTAGCTGGCTTGAATTTTTGAATTTTACGTTTGATCTTTGGGAGGACATGTCCTCGCCAAAGGTAAGGGTCGAGTTTAACTCCTTTTTTTTGTCTTTTCATATTTCATTTCGCCGCTCGAAACTTCCCTCCTAAGTATTGGCGATGAAATGTCCTCGCCGATAGTCTGCCGGTATTATTATCCATAATTAGACCTATGATTATAGAATTGTTAACACCGTTACGATGTGTCGTTAGTATTTGGCGCGGACATGTCCTCGCCAAATGAAGTCAAAGTTTGACTTTTATCGTTTTTTCATTTTCGCTACTTGTTTTGGCTCCAAACTTTCCCGCTAATATTTGGCTCCAAACTTTCTCACTCTCATCTTTTACTATAAAAGCAACCTTACAAACTTTTATCCTCACATCAACCTCGATCACAAACTCTTATCCTCATCCTCAAAACTTCTTATCCTCAAACCAACCTCACTAACTCAGATGGAGCAAAATGATCCTTTTAAGTATCCATGTGGAAGAGGAAATATAAAGCTAAGAGAATCACATCAGAAGCATAGCTATGGTATACTTTACTATGCATGTCCTCTTTAAAAGGTGAACAATCATAACTTTTTATTTTACGTAAATGTATAAATAAGTTGGTTGTTAAAAAGACATTTCTTATTATTATCTTACTATGTAACAGCTAACAAAAAAGAATATGGATGTAGATATGTTATATGGAAGGATGAATTTGATCTCCAACTCCATGTAAGTTCCTCATGGACCTTCTCCACACATCAAAGTTTTTCCAAACTTTACATGAGGAACCCATTGTGGCTAAAAGTTATTGACTTTCGTGGCAAAAAATGTCGGTTGGGTGCTAAAGGTATGAATATCGTGGCAAAGGTGTATAGCCACGACATCTGATTTTAGCCACGACTTTTGGTCGTGACTAAAAGTACCGATTCTTGTAGTGTTATATGTGTGGGTTGTAAAAAATTATTTTAGAAATGACCAAATGACCTAAAATGTTTGATAAGTGTCTATGGTTAAATATAATCAGATATTTATGTATTAATGTATAAATACATGCATCCATTTTGTTACACCAAGTGCAATAATAATATCCAATTGTATCGGATCAAGGTGTGGTAAAATGAAGCAAACCTTTCCCATGCCTGAGGGTAGAGAGACTGGTTTTAGGAACATCTCCGACAAATTTAGGCCTAGATGTATATGTGCATAATCACACTCGTGGTTTGCTAATATGGGATCATGTTTCCTCTATGGGCAAGAAGGATATCGTCTTCAAACTGAAAATTTTTCATTTGCGAAACTTGTTAAGTTGTTGTTGCAACCATGAAACATTACAAGTGGTTGGGTAAAAATAAAACCCAGTGTGCATTGCTTTGAGCCTATTAGAACATAATTTAGTTGTACTTTTGCGATTGTTCCTCTTGAAATGAGAAGTTAGTAAACTTACTTAACACAAATTTATAATATAATTAATTTTTAGAACGATGTTACCATTTTTTCGTTTTGATTTTGACATAATTCGAATCCACAAGACGATACCTAACCGAGCCAACATGTTAAGGCACAATAGCCCCACACGCTAGCCCATATACAATACCAAGACCCAAAACATCTTGTCAAAATTATCATGTTAACTACATAAAAAGGTAAACAGAAACCAAGAAGAAATTTTGTTATGGTACTTGCGAAGTAATGTATTTTTGCTCTAAACTACGTATCTAACCGTATTCCTCGGCCACCCTAAAATATTCACCCATCGACGTTGATGTATTCTGAGACTTGACGACACCTTACCCCTAACCATCGCAAGATTATCATGTTAATTACATATTATTTAACCACTTTACCATATTAAACTATGATGTTTGTCAAATTCACAATCTTCTAAGGGACCTCATTTATAAGTTCTTCTTTCTACATTTACTATAATATGATTCCAACTTTTGGTGTTTTTGTGATCTCTTCTTTGGGTGTTTTATGTTTTCGCTTTACTTGTTTTCATGCTAGGAGCAATTGACTAAGATACCCCGGTAATTTTGTTGAAATATTAGGACTTATCTGCTATCTGATTATACCTTGAGGGACTAACTTTGCTTATTTATGTTTGCGTGATTAGTCCTAAGGATGTTTGATAGAAAGGTTGTGTTTCTTATAGAATTTTATAGAAAGACATGAGGTCAAGAAAATATAAAAGAAACACTAAGGTCTTATTTGCAAACTATGGAGGGACTAGAAGCTGCAATATGTCAAAGTTCTTAGATGGATGTATAAAAGGTTCAAGATCAGCCATTGAACTTATATGTGTGATCTGATTTTCTCTCTCAAAGATATAATTCTCTCAATACTCTCATAGAAAGAAAAACCTAGTTTGATTGATCATCTTGATCAAAGTATTGTTTCTCTTGTATTGTTCTGGTAACTTGATTGAGATCAAGTGATTATTGTTTCTGGTTTGTGATCTGTTTGAGAACAATTTTTGTATTTGTGTTGGTTTAAATCAATAAAACAAAGTTTAGATTGTGTTTTTTCTACATGGTATCGAAAGTCAGATCTCTATCTCGATCAAAAATTGATTTCAAAAATTTAGGTTTCGCAATTTGGGGTTTTTTTACAATTACTTTGTTTTCCTTCGTTAACTTATGTTAATTGATAGATCTGCTTTTAAAATAGTTTGAGATCAAAAAGTTTTTGAATGTGCCTATTTTTGAAAATTTTTAGGTTTGGTTAATTTAAGGCTTTTTATAATTAAAAGCCTTTGAGGTCGATTAAGTGCTTTTAATCGATAGATCTGGTGTTCTTGGTCCGATTGGAGGTGGTTCTGTTATTTTCCCTAATTTTGAGAAATTAGGGTTTGTTGTTTTTAGATATGGTTATTGGTTCTTGGTATCTCCTATATCCCTTGACTAAGTGAATCAATGGTATAGTAGGTTTGGTATTTCATTGCTGCTATTTGCGTGCACTGTAACACCTCTCACACTCTTTTACCATCAGTCTCTTTATTTTCTTGCAATAGATTGCCGAGGATAGGTTGAGAAACATTGGAAGTTGAGGATTGTTGTTTGTGGTGTTTATGTGCTTTATTTGTCTTTTTTTATTGTTTTTGTTTATTATGTGATTGCTTGTGTGCGCCCTTGACCTACCACTTCAGTGGCAAGGAAAGCCTGGGAACTACCTTCTCTCCCTTTTGTGTGTGTGTTTTTTTTGTATTTTTTTCATCATGTCTCTTCATGGTAATACCCACATGTTACCCACCACCGCTTCGCTCATAATAACTCTAATGAAGAATATTATATTTAACATGTTACTTTGATAAGTAAATTGGATTTGAGTCACCCTCTGTATTCCACTCTAATGAGTCTGCTACTTTAACTATAATATCCGTTAAACTTAAAGGAACATAAACTATAATGTTTGGTCTTGTGCAATGCTTTTGGCTTTAGAAGGAAAAAATATGACTGGTTTTATTGATGGTACTTGCACAAGATCACTTACAGATATTGTTTTGGGCAGACAATGGGATAGGGTAAATGTTGTGGTTCTTGGGTGGATCTTTAACTTATCTCTGAGATTTCCTGGGTCAAATTTTTTCAAAAAAGGCTTCAGTTGTATAGGATGAGCTTAAAGAAACTTTTGATAGAGTTGATGGTTCTGTGACCTTTAACTTGCATCATAAGATTAACTCCTTAACTCAGAATAAGAGCACTATTGCTAAATACTTTAATAAGTTGGCTACCTTATGGAAGCAATATTTTGCTTTAATTTTAGTTGCCTAGATCTATTTGTCATTGCTGGTGATTTTAAAAGCATAATCAACTTATGAAACTAATACAATTCTTAATGGGCTTGGATGATACTTATATGCAAATAAGAAGTAATATTCTTTCTATAGATCTTTTCCGGTGTTAAGGGTGCTTATGCTATCATTAGTAGTGAGGAGTCATATTGAAAAGTTGTTTCTGGCAGCACTAGTAGAAATTATAATTTTGCTTTTGCTACTAAAGTTGTTAATCAACTTGTTATAAGACCAGTTAATCAGTCTAATAATCCAACTGCTAATTTTAATAGAGGATTGATAATAGAAGAAATATTGGTTCTGAAATGTTGTTGTTTGTGAAATATGTGGTTTTAATGGACATACTCAAAAAAGATGTTTTAAATTGGGATATCATCCTAATTTGGAAAAAGGGGAACAACAGATTTCAAAATAACACCAAAAAGTTTTCTAATAACAACTTTGTTGGAAATAATGTTGGGTCAAGTTCATCTTCTAGTTTTACAGATGAACAAATTAATACTCTCATTTCCTCACTCAAAAACAACTCTCTCAATAGAAATAATGTGCAAGCCAATATGGCAGTACTTATTATTAGAACATCTAATTTTCAATCAAAAATTTCACAATATTTTTTGCTCAGATAGTAATTTGCAATCTATGATTACTTCTAATGGTAAAATTGTGGACTCTGGTGCTAATCAACATATGACATATTTTTTCTCATCTTAGAATAAAGTTGATATCCAAATGGGACCGAGGCTTTTATCACTAAAATTAGAAATCTCAAGCTAACTGAATCATTAATTCTGTATAATGTGTTGGTTATACCCGAGTATTGTGTTACATTGATTTCTATGCATAAGCTTTCCAAAGATAATAAAATCTGGTTGCCTTCGGATCAACTAAATGTTATTTTTTAATCAGTATTTGAATATGAAAATGTTCTAGGGAATAGTAATCAATGTGGAGGGTTGTATTATTTCAATACAAGAGTTATTTCATTTAAGTTTGATAATTCTGGTTTTAAAACTTGTCTTTCTCAATATGACTGGCACTGCAGGCTTGGTCACCTTCCAGACCCTTTTAAAAACTAATTTACAGTTGATTCTAAAGATAAAACATTGTTTGTGAATCTGCAAAGGATAAACAAACTAGAGAACCTTTTCCTTTAAGTGATCATAATACTTCTGCTTTAGAAGAACTTGTGCATTTAGATCTATGGGGACCTTATAAGGTTGCTAGTAAAGAAGGTTACAAATCTACCTTTTACTATTGTGGATGATTTCACAAGAGCTGTTTGGGTATATCTTATCAAAACTAAAGATGAAGTTTTTCATTATATCACGTTTTTCTATAATCTGATTAAGACTCAGTTTAAACAGAAAATCAAAAGTTTTAGAAGTGATAATGGAACTGAATTTGTAAATCAGACATTTACTAGCTTTTGTAATGAAAAAGGAATTACTCATCAGTTCCCTTGTGCATACACACATCTCAACAAAATGGTATAGCAGAAAGGATATGCATCTTTTAAATGTGGCTAGATCCCTTCTGTTTCAAAGTGAATTCCTCTTAGATATTGGACCTAATGTATTCTTCGCCACTTTCTTATTACAGTTGCCTTCTTCTGTGCTAAATGGAAAATCTCCTTATGAAATGATATATAAAAAAAGGCCTGCTATCTCTGATTTAAGAATGTTTGGTTTGTTTGCTTTGCTACTATTGTAATAATGACAATTTAAGTAGTAGATCTGATAAATGTGTGTGACCGGGTATCTAATTTAAAAAGGGATATAAGTTATATAGTCTTGACAAGCATCAGTTTACCCACTAATGAAAAGAGAGTAGACCCTAAGTTGAATAGTGACAGAGTGTCACCAAGTGAATGTAGCTACTCTCCTTTATCTGGTAGAACTCCTGACCTGTATAAGTGATTCTTCTGTTGGTAAACCAGGAGATAATATACAAACCGATGACAATTCTTTTGCTGATAAGGATGAGATGGTTGCTACACTTGAAGAAAATTTTAATAATTCGACGTAATTTGAATCAAGATTCAAATTCTCCAGTTTAGGAAGTTGTACCTTTAAGAAGGTCTTTCAGGCCTTCTATTTTTCCTCAAAATTATAATGATTTTGTTGTTGAGTCTAAAGTTAAGTACGGTATTGAAAGTTTTGTTGATTATTCAAAACTTAACTCTAGAAATATCTGTTTTATGTGCAGCATTAACAAAAATCATGAGCAAAAAAATTATTTTAAAGCTTCAAAATATGCACATTGGACTAATGCTATGAATAATGAGATTGAAGCTTTATATAGAAATGATACTTTTGAGATTTAGCTGGTTACTCGATAGAAAGCTATAGAAGTAAATGGTGTTTTAAAATTAATTATAAATCAAATGAGAATGATAGATACAGCTAGACGTAGCTAGGGCTTTAATCAAAAGAGGGTGTGGATTATGAGGAGACTTATTCTCCAGTTGTTAGATGGTTACTGTTAGATGTTTGTTAAACTTGTTGTTCAGACATAACTGCCTATTTTTCCGTTGATGTTAATAATGCCTTTTTATATGGGATCTTAATGACTGTTATATGAATTTCCATGAAGATTCTTTCATGATGGTGTAACAATAGTTTTCAGACATAAAAGTGATTATATGGTTTGAAACAAGCCCCTAGGCAATGGAATGCTAAACTATGCTCTTATTGAAAATGGATTTAGTTAAAGTAAAAATGATTATTCTTTATATACTAAGTCTAATAAAATGTGTTATTGCATTACTTGTTTATGGATATATAATCATTACAGTAATAATGTTTCTTAAATAGAAATTTCAAACAGTTTTTCTTAAAACTAAGTTTTGATTAAGATTTGGCGAAGCTGCAATATTTTCTGGTATAGACGTTGTTGATACTGAGCAGAATTTGTTTTAAACCAAGAAATATTGTTTGATTTGTTAAGTGATTTGGCATGCTTGGTTGCAATCCTTCTCCGACTCCCTTGCAGTCTAAACTTGTTATTACACTCAAGCTACTAATGATGATCCATTGTTGGATACTTACTGATTATCAAAAACTTATGGGAAGTTAATCTACTTATCTAATACTAGTCCGACATCTCTGTGCCTTTACATTGCTTAAGCCCTTTATGCATTCTTCTCTCAAGTCTCATCTCAGAATAGTTTTAAGATACTTATGTATCTGAAAGGAGCTCCAGGTTTGGGTATTCTATTACTAAGAATTTTGATATATATCTTCTTGCTTATTATGATTATGACTAGGCTAAATGTGTTGTGACTATATCAATCACTGGCTATTGTGTTTTCTTATGTTGTCTTTAGGATCTTGAAAAAGTAAAAACAATCTACTCTCTCTAAAAGTTCAACTGATCAGTAGTATAGAGCTCTTCTTCAGTCCCAGTGAGTTATTTGATTTTGAAAATTTAAATATCTTTAAAGCTAAAGTCTTTACCTATTCTCTTCACTATGATAACAATTCCCTATTAAGATAGCTACAAACCCGTATTTCTTGAAAGGACTAAACATCTTGAGATTGATCTGAATTTTGTTAGAGAATTTTTTTTAATGGCGTGGTCAAAACTATGAAAGTAGATTCTGCAAACCAATGCAAATATCTTAACAAAGGGTTGGATCATTGCAACACAACTTTTTGGTAAAAAAGCTTAACATGTTTGATGTTTATCAGTATCATATTAAGGGGGGATGTTGAAATATTAGGACTTAATACTGCTATCTGATATACCTTGAGGACTAACTTTGCTTATTTAATGTGGCCTTATTGTCCAAGGATGTTTGATAGAAAGGTTGTGCTGCTTATAGAAGTTTCGATAGAGACATGAGGTCAAGAAAATATAGGAAGAAACCGTAAGGTCTTATTTGCAAACTATGGAGGGACTAGAAGCTACAATATGTCAAAGTTCTTAGCTGGATATATAAAATGTTTACAGATAAGCCATTGAAATTATTGTGTGATTTGATTTTCTCCTCAAAGATATAATTCTCCCCCATCTCTCATATAGAAAACCCTAGTTTGATTGATCATCTTGATCAAAGTATTGTTTCTCTTGTATTGTGCTGGTAACTTGATTGAGATCAAGTGATTATTGTTTCTGGTTTGTGATCTGTTTGAGAACATTTTGTACTTTTGTTGGTTTAATCAATCGGACAAGGTTTAATTGTGTTTTTCTACATTTAATGGTCATGTCAACCAAGACTTCCCAATTTTTGGTGGATCGAGCATTATAGATTCTTTCTCAAACCCCAAAGCTCACTTGTGGCTTTAGTCTACATATTGATTAACCCTTATTTGCATGCGTGTTCTTTTCAACTTAAAATTTTATTACTAACAAGGTAAAATAGTCACGAAAGCGTAGCTTTTTCTTCTGCATATGAGACATGTGTTGGAAATGTATATATTTACAAACATGTGAATGTCCGGATTCGAACTCGTGACCACGGGATTGCACACATTAGCGAATGAGAATTAAAGTTTAATAATTAATGTTTTGTTTACGATTATTATTGCACATTAAGTTCGGTTAACGATCAATTAAGTATTTAACGGAAAATGACTAACGACTAATCGTTAAATGAAAAAGAGAAAAGGACTAGAAATGGAAAACTTGGAAAATTTATGGGTTTGGCTTTGGGCTTTCAATAGGTGGTGGCGGCCATAGGGGCCTCTCCAAGGCCTAATTCTTAACTTGTTCCCAAGTTTACCACTAGTATATAAGAGGGTTAGGTCTAGGGTTTCATACACGTGTGCATTGAATTAACCCTAGATCTCTCTCTCCTCTCTCTGTCCTCATCGACGCCGAGCACCCCATTTGTAAGGGAGTTCGGTTTCGTTTTTCTTAAACGAGGACTTGTGTTAGATCTAGCAATCGCTTGATTCGTTGGTTAATTCGTGTGTACAAGAACGTGGTTGTAAGACATTATTCTTACACCAATAAGTACTTCTTTGTTTTGCTTTGCTCGAGGGTTGTTTTGCTTTGCTCGAGGGATTTGACATTGCAAGAGTAGTTACGCATACTTTCAGTTAATTAATTTATTTGTTATGATCTTAAGTCTTCCGTTGTGTACTCTTGATGTCTTTATGTTTTATTGTATTTTATATATCATAAACTCAACAGTGGCATCACGAGCCTTGTATAACAAGTAATTAATTACGGAAACACATAATTAAAATAAACATGAATTTGTTATTATTTGTATGCTTAGATCTAGGGTTTGCAAAACCTAAACCCTAATTTTGAGGGGGGGGGGGGGTTTATTTTACGCCCTAATTAGGGTTTTGTAAACTATTGTTTTAATTGGATTAGAAACCCTAAGATGCATGCAACTTTATGTGTATATGCGTAACTTTGATTAATTGCATTAATTGTTAAGTGTAATTTATATCCATGATAATTATCTGCATGTTTTATCATGGATTTGCTTATGTATGTCTTTCATGTTTAAGTGATATACACTAATTTTTGATAGATCTAAAATTGGGAAGACTCAATAATTATTAATTTAATCAATTATGTGCTATGTGGTATGTATTTAATTTTGACTAGCGCAATCGATGAATCGATGCATGTGGTTCACCATTGTACATAGATGAAAATTTGAAAGTCTTAATTAAATATATATGCATATTGTCAAATCTAGAATTGGTTATTAATAGGATTTATCAAAACGTTTGCATGTGGCTATTTGATATGCATGACTTTTATTTGTTATGCATTCATTGTTTATTTGTTTATTTTTATAAATACTTGCTTGTTTGTTATGTGTAACAAGGGTATTTTACAAGAAAAATAAACTGACCTAAACAATGGTGAAACATGTAATTTTTAAGAATAGTAATCATAATCGTTTAATTGATTGATGACTTTGGTACAAATGGTCTGAAAGGCTCACCCATGAGAATGAACTAATAAAAGGGGTTTAAAGAAGTGCACACAGTCACACTGAAAGGATGTCTAAGGTTGTGCTTTAGCCGCACTGGCCTTCCCCTCTGTAAAGTTCGAGTGGAGCTACTTAGTAAGCCATTAAATGTGCAAGCTTATCTTAAGTAGAATTAGTTTTAATTCCATCCCACTTCGTGGTAAGTATCCAAACACTAAGTGTTTACACTTATTCAAAAGTACAGTATAATGGATGATAATTAACACTAAATTCCTTGATTGGTGAACCCAATACCTCAATTAAAGTTTGATGATGAAAAGCTTATTCATTAAAACAAGATATAAATGTTTTAATAAAAAATATGCTACAAAGATGAATGCATGACATCTTTGTACATATTTGATTTAACATCAAAACTATTACCCTTTAATTTAAGTTATATGCCATCCAACGAAACGGAAACACCTAAGATTACTTTCTATTTGCGTGAGAACGTGACTTAGATCTTAATCGAAGGGTAAAATGTCCACGTGTCATGAGAACGGGCATGGACGATTTTGTAGTTTCTTAAGTTGGACAACTTAATTGAGTTTTGTAGTGAGAACTGGCAACTCAAGGCATAAGATGGGATAAAACATGTTTACATGGCGATTGATATTGGCTATATGTAAATCCCATAAATCTAGGAATTGCAAATGAAATTGGCAATTGACATAAGCTCTACCATTTTGTATAAGGTTCATTACTAGCAGATCAACTGGCGTGATGAAATTATGACAATTTGGATCCTAGTTTTCAATAATAATTAATGGCTATATGAATATGAACCTTGGGTATTTAATTGTTTATTGAAAGGTTAATTATCGAAAATACTAAAATTGAATTTTGTAATTCTTTTGAATGTATAAATGCAACATTTAACCGTAAACGCGGTTTAGTCTTTGATTAGTAAATTGATCCATTCTAGCATTCAAACAAATGTTTGATCGAGAATAATTCTTGATAAGACAAACGAAGTCTCTTTTCCATGAGAGAAGCATGAGACTCAATCCTATTCCCTTTCATGAATGAGAAAGGTATAATAGGAACATTTGAATTGTCTAAATTCTAATGTAACTCTTAGCAATAAATTGCACAACTTATTTTCCATAAAGATTTCATTACCCTCATTTGGTGAATGAATCCTTTGTAACAATATGAATGTTGGTTAACGGAAAACATGTATGAGTTACTAGATTA
The DNA here is from genome assembly GCA_910596185.1 of Chrysanthemum makinoi. Taxonomy (NCBI): domain Eukaryota; kingdom Viridiplantae; phylum Streptophyta; class Magnoliopsida; order Asterales; family Asteraceae; genus Chrysanthemum; species Chrysanthemum makinoi. The sequence goes on along the minus strand of OU343222.1, from coordinate 353,895,156 downwards.
GAAGCTAGACTAATTACCGTAAAAATTGGTAAAAGGCAAACTAGCATATTTTTATCTAGTTGTTTTGCTTTAGCCTTTAAAGGTACTACATACTAGTATGGGGATGGTAGGCCTTTTGTTGAGGAAGAAATGCATACCCAATTTTTTGAGTTAATAACATTGATGGATAACCTATCATTCATATAGTAGAATAAACCTTTTAGTACCTTAGTAATGATTACGTATGGTTCTTCAAAGGTGTAGGAAAGTAAAAAGCAAGCAAGTTGTGTTCACTTTGGTTATGCAACACACTTACAATGTTGTCGGATTCAGTGGAACATTTGTGTTGCATTCTGAATAAGAAGTTGTTTTAATGATTTCTAATTCAATTAGGGGAGCTACAAGCCTTATTTCCGTGTAGTAACCCGATTATCTTTAAAGATAATTACTTTCCAATTGTAGACACTTATGTTTTTAAGGATAGTCGTTTACGTTTCCTTACTAAACAATATAGTTCTACATCTACTTGTTATATCTATGACACAAATCATATTAATCAAATAAACGAACGTGTATCGTGTTGTTTATATGCTACATGATGTTGTTCCGTGCAAGTGGGAGAAAATCTTATGTGTGCAAGGTACAACACATATTAATATGATTTAAAGGATTATCTTGATTTGTAAGTAAGAGAATAACGTTCTAATAGGAAGTATACATTTATATATGTATGATTGCCCTAATAAGAACATGTGTCAAGATGATAACAAAGACTACTTTATTTTAAATATTTATGTCATTCAATATTTAAGAAACACTTGTAGTTACAATTTATGTTACGTGAGAACGTGAACTAGATTGTAGCCCAAGGTAAAATATCCACGTGCCGTGAGAACTAGCATGGATGATTTTCTCGGAGCTTACGTTGAACATTTCATGGAATGACATAATTAAATGAAGTAATCTAATACTACTTTGAATTTTAGTATTCGTTGAATGACTTAAATATATGTAGTAAATATTAACTTGAAATATTAATTGAAACCTGAGGTGGTGTTCATAATTACTTAAATATAAATGTTTATGATTTTGTAAAGTCACAAACATGAAGTCTTTTAAAGACGTAGAATATATAAAGTAAGACGTTAACTTGCTATGTTTTAAGACATATGCATGAAGTCAATGAGTTGATCAAAGACTTATAACGGATAGTGGGATTATAACAATTATATCTTTGACTTGGTCAAGAATACTTGTGTTATAATACATGCAATTGACTTGGTAATTCTATTGTACCATTAAGTTTTACTTTGTTGGTAAATATGATAAACCAAAGAATAGATGGATATCTTAAATATTGTTAATCTTACAATATTAAATTCTAAGAAATACCATAGTTTTATGGTATGTTCAGTTAGAAGAATCAAAATCTATTGGCATTGTTTGATTCAAGATAACTATAGTTTCTTTCAAAAGTTATCAAGGTTAGTAGATTGAGTATAGATTGAATATACTCAATAAGACTCCAACCTAGAAGATTGATAAGACACCATTTATTTATGGAATGTGATGAATCACATTAAGTCTTATAAATGAAGTTCTGAATTTGTTAAACTACTTATAGAGTGAGTCGTAACAAACTAATGTAGAGCTACATCCAACGTTTTTTGTAATATCCCAAAGAGAGAACAATGTATTGTTGCTCTACTTGCTAAACTATTTAAAGGTAATCATTAAATTGTTAAAGGCATTGTCATTCATAGTGGGATATCTCGATATTTAATTGCTGAGGATTATGAGTTACAGGATCATGGTAAGCCTGTTAATCTTGAAAGATTGAATTACAAATACAATCTTCTAAAATGCAAAGGGTGGAAACTAGTTTAAATCTTTGTGTAGAAATCATATGGACATTGATGATGTCGATAATAATATTATCAATTTAAGCAATTAACATGAATATTCTTTCTAGATACAATATATGATAGACCTCATATGATGGAATGAGGACGATGTCAAAGTAGTTTTATGATTCAAAGATCCGTAGGATATCTGGATATTTAATATCTTTGAGGATCCTGAAAGCTATGAGTTCTGGGGATCATGCTTGTAAGCATGTTAATCATGATGATAAAAAAGAATTTACCAAATGTTGAATCATGTGTGGTAAATCAATCATACTATGAATGTTGAGATCTTTGTCCATAAATATAATCAATTTTAGATACTTGGTTTATCTGGTATAATTGAGATAAATGAGGTAGATGATTTTCTTCTAGGATGGAACATTAAAGAATAAAGAATACTTTAAAACTAGTGGTTTAAATACCACCTTTATGTAGAAATCATATATTGACTGAAATAGTATTCTCAAAATTCCTTATAGATTAAAGTTAATTGAAATTATGCCTTGCATGTCTAGTGTATTATCATGCATAATATATTAATCATATTTGTTAGATATTAACTTTTCACATACACATCAAACCATAACACAAGGTGGCGTTTAAGATGGAATTCTAGAGAGAGAAAGTTAGAGGTTTAGGGAACTTAGTGAGAGAAAGTGAAAGATATTATTATGAGCTCCAACTCTCTACCTTGGGAGGTAGAGAGTATTTATAGTCTTACATAAAACGCCACACATCGGGCTGTGGATCAGGCATACTGTGGGTAAAGACCCGTCCGTCCTCCACGGTGTTACTTAACTAAATACTACTTAACTTAAAATTACTATGACTACGAGCTTTCTAACGATTACATATACTTGAGGTGACCGACTCTTTAATACCGGAATTTCTAATTCCTAACAATCTCCCCTAAGGGAGGTCACCTCAATCATGCACTAAAATTACATTGAATACAAACGGATATGACATTAACAATTGTTCTTGCATTCTTGATGTAGTCCTTTGTTCCTAAGCTCGTAGTCATTGATTCTTCACATTGCATGTTTGGTTACTTCAAGTGGAGGTCTTTTCCTGATCCACGTGATAATAATTTTGAGCCATCATTTGAGATCATCACCATCAAAAATCTCTGTGACATCCTTTGTGGTGTTGGTATTATGTGATGTTGTGACTTTAGGACCGACATGCTCACATTCTGGATCATGATATCTTCTCATCGAGTAGCGGAAGCATTTGTTGAATCATGATATTGGCGGCGTAAGCGAAGCATGGAGTGAAAATATCCGAGTCATTGATGCACTAATCATGATTTCTTTTGAGATGAATGTGTTAAGTGAGCATGCGGCTATGAATTGACCGCTTCATTACGAATCAGCTGCAAGCGTCGGGCGTACACGCATACAACATTAGCAATAAATCGCACGAAAGTGTCTTTGATCACTTTCGTTGAATTGAGGTACACGGCCCACGGTTCCCGTTGATCGGTACAAAGTCTTGCTGTGATCGGTATAATTCGAAGAATTTCCTTGACAGGGTTTCGCATTTGCTCTAGCGTTCTCAAACGGAACATCTCAAAGAAGACAACGAATTGAGTGAACCGGCGAATTTGAGTCCACCGATTGATGAAAAGATATTTGAAAAACAATCGAGTATTGCTCAATAGAAATTGTTTTTGCAATATTACGAAGGTTTTAATGAAAATCAATTATCAATCATAAAACACCTTTTGATTTGAAAAATTAGTACACGGTCGACGTGCTAATGAAAAGAGTTTTTAAAGCACAAAGACCGGTTTTCAAAGGTATCCGTCAATCCATAACCTGAACCGGGATTGATTCAAAAGATTGAATCGCCCCATTGTTTCTGTTCGGTTGTCACATGGTTGATCTGTATAATAGATCTCACATGCCACCTACCAGGAGCTTGTTAGATGTTGGCTCCAGAAGGCTTTCCATCTTCATTGTGAATATGTAAACACATCACTCGGATGTTACGGCAATACCACAAGGATAATGCGTAGGACTCAAGATATAATCTCTCTTTCCACATTGTGTGAAACAGAGAGTCTTCATTGAAAGTGTCCTAATGAGATTTATTGATGATCTCGTGGCTCTAGACTCAATTTGTGCATATTTGGTTCCTATGTCGGAGACTAGGAGAGGGTCTCCTTCTTCAATATCAACAATCTCTAAGAGAAAGTCGATAGATAATGTCGGTTCCCGTGAGAATGAAACAAGTCCTTTTAAGAGGAACTTGAGTGGTTTGGAAAGTTGAAGTGCGGTCGTCCTGGGTCCATGACGTCTTGTCTTCAATACCGATGTTACCATCAGTAGTAAATGAATTGAACCCGGTTTACGCCTAAGGTTGAATAAATGGAGGGCTATTTGTTTTCACCCTTTTCTCATTCAATTCTTTTTAATTCTTCAACCCCTTCATTGCTTACCGAGACTTCATAGCTAGAACCTTGTTGGGTTTATTCCAATACTAGCTCAGTCTCAGTCCGCACTCTTCCCATATCTCATTTTTCTCCTTTTATCATCATACCTAAGAACTCTACACTAACTAGTGGATAGTCCCTGGGTAGATCCCTCCGGTTCTGCGGATCATGGGAACACATACCTAACCTTATCATCCTTATATCACCATACATAAAGTAAAGTTGGTCGGTCTATTTGGTATTGTTCATCTGCGTTGGAACCAATTGAAAACCATTTGAAAATCAATTCAGATACTTGTGATATATTATCAAAGCATTTTGTACCTGAATTGTTTTGATATTTTTAGAACGAGAACTCCCCCTCAACATGTGCATCAAGTATTTGAAATGTTTTGCACAGGAGGCAAGAGAAATTAACTTCTTTGATTACCATTTTCTAAAGATATCAACATCACTTCCCAAATCGAATCAAGTAGATAAAGCATTTTGGGGAAGGATGAGGTTTTCATGATTTTGCTCCCCTCAATATGTGCTTCTAGGTTTGAAAGGAGTTTTACACATACTAGAGGGAACACTGCATTGAGATAAATGATCACGTTTCAAATCATAGGTTTAAGATAGATGCTCCCCCTCAATGTGTGCATGGAAAATTTGAAATCGTTTGTCACTTGCGAGGAGGCAAACATGCTAATCACTTAAGAAACCATTTATCTCAATTATCGGTTTAAATCCTATTTAAATCACAACTTCTCCCCCGATCACAATTATTAAAACATTTGAGATTTGTGATCTCTTGTAGATTTAAATTGATTTTGAAAGCTTTTAAGGAGAATTGTGACTTGATATGAAAGCGTTTTAAGCGATAAGGATCGATGTTGAGATTTTAAACTCCATTGGTTAAACATGCATGTACATCTTTTGAAAACAATTTAATGCCAAATAACTTTTTAATTTAATTGAAATCATTCTCCCCTCAATCAATGACATAGGTTGTTGATTGAGAGATAGAGATTTTGACAGATAAGTCCCGATGATTATCAAAAATAGAGACCGAGTTATTTTTCAAAGCATTTAGTTTTCAGCAGATAAATGTTTATAGAATCCGAGCATGGAATTTGAAAACATGGTAAAACATGGCTCTGTTCTTTCTTTTAAAACCGGTTATTGCCTGAAAATGACAATAAACCATTGTTTCTCTTTCTCCCAAAATAATTTTTTTATTTTTTTTTTTTTTTTTTTTTTAAATTGAACAACATCTAAAGTCCGTGTCATTCTTTGAGTGACAGCACAAAGACCGTAGATATTTTCGAACCAGAAAAAAACATGACAAAAAGACAATATTTTTAAGATTTTTGAATTTTTTGATTTTATGGATTTTTGAAAGTTTTATATTTTTCTATTTGGTTTTATAGGTTTTATAATTTTGTATTTTGCTTTTTGGATAAATATATACAAGAGATAGATGAAGATAGACCTTTACTCCTCGTCTTCCTCCTGAAGACGTTTGAGTGTTTCTGGTTGAAGGCTTTTCAAGCCAAGTCGGGGAAGAATAAACTCAAAACGTTCTCTTGGAAGAGCTTTGGTGAAGATGTCCGCTAACCGATATTCAGACCTCACAAAATATAGTTCCACCACACCTTTTTCCACTTGTTCCTGATGAAATGATGTCGAATGTCGATATGCTTTGCTCTTGAGTGTTGAACGTTGTTGCATGAGAGAGCAATGTCACTTTTATTATCACAGATACAGAGGATTTTGTTGAATTCAAAGCCATAGTCGGATAATTGAGATCTCATCCATAAGATTTGAGCACAACAAGATGACATGGCTATGTATTCAGCCTCTGTAGAGGAAATAGAAGTACTCATTTGCTTCTTTGAAGACCGACTCACAAGCTTATCACCCAAAAACGAGCACCTCGGATGTACTTCGACGTGTATCTTGACAACTGCATGATCGGCTGCATAGGCGTTAGTGACATACCGTGTCCCGGGTACCATAGTCCCATATTGATGGTTCCTTGGAGATACCGAAAGACCCGTTTAACGCTTCAAGGTGCTTTTTAGTAGGCTTAGCCTGGTATCTAGCACACATGCAAACAGCGAACAAGATGTGCGGTCTACTAGCGTGAGGTACATCGGGATCCAATCATACTACGATATTTTGTTTGGTCAATCATGATCCCTGAGTGGTCCTCATCTAGTTTGGTTCGATCAATCATGGGAGTGTCAACAGGGTCACATGAATCAAATCCAAATTTCTTTAAAATCTCATTTGCATATTTAGATTGATTTATGAAAATGCCTCTCGGGACTTTGTGAAATTTGTAATCCCAAGAAAAACGACATTTGTCCCATCATTGACATTTGAAACTTAGAACTCATTTCATTAGAAAAATGATCACATTCCATTGGGTCGGTCGAGGCAAAAATAATATCATCAACATAAATTTGAACATGAGTTAAATGTTTGCCGACTTCACGGTGAACAATGTAGGATCAACTGCTCCTTTCTTTGAATCCGGATGATAGAAGAAACTTTGACAGTGTATCATACCATACCCTTGGTGCTTGCTTTAAACCGTAAGAGCCTTCTTCAAGACGATAAACGTGAGTAGGATGCTCTTGATTCACAAATCCTTCAGGTTGGTCGTAGAGCGACTTCTTTAAGATCTCCGTTCAGAAATGCCGTCTTTACATCCATCTGATACACTACCATGTTCTTACTAGCAGTGTTAGCCAGAAAGATTCAATTGCCTCGATTCGAGCCACAGGAGCAAAAGATTCTTCAAAGTCTATACCCTCCTCTTGACGATATCCTTTAGCAACTAAACGAGCCTTGGTTTTCAACACATCACCATGCTCATCAAGTTTTACTTTGAAGATCCATTTGAGAGCAGTAATCATAGCACAATCTGGGCGGTACTAACTCCCATACATCAAGTCGATCAAACTCATGAATTTCATCTTGCATGGCATTGAACCAGCTGTCTTCATTCATGGCGGTTTTAACATCTTTTGGTTCGATCTTAGGAAGTACGGAGTTGAAGAAACACCATAAGGCATCGGTTGCAAGTTGTTTCGGGTTGATAGGGCGAGAGGATTTCCAATGATGTTGTCTAATGGATGATCGTGAGTCCATTTTTGAAGGTGTTCATGTGGCAGTTGTTGAGGAACTGAGGTAGCTGAGTCGATGTCTCCTGAAGAAGATGGTTCCGATGATGATTCAGGAGTAGCAAATATGTTTTCAAATGGAGCATCCTCAGGGGTAGCAAAGGGATTAACTTCATCATTGATGCCAGAAACATTTCCATGATGTACATTTGAAGAATGTTGATTTGTTGATGAGGCGAAGGATCACGGCAGGGTGCTTCTTGACTTAAAGATATTGATACTGAAGGATTGACTTCATTCACAGGAATATGAGCATCCTCATTTGCGGGAATCATTACCTCATTAGTGTTTGAATCATACAGTTCATCAAACATAGGATCAAACAATTTCTTTAAATCATCTTCCGATGGAGGTACATATGGAGTTTCTTGAGTAGAGTTTGGAACAAGAGATGAACCAATGGGACTGTCTTGAAGTGCGGGTCCTGAGCTGGATTGTCCAGGAGCCATTTGACCGGTCGGCTCATCAAACGTAACGTGAATGGTTTCCATGATATTTCGGGTTCTTTTGTTATAGATTCGGTATCCCTTTTTGTTTGGTGCATATCCTACAAATACTCCAATGTCAGCTTTAGCCCTTAGTTTTCCTAAGTCTTGACCCTCATTAGTTGGATAGCACAATGCACCAAACACACGAAGGAAAGAGAGATTAGGTTTTCAGTTGTGGACAAGTTCATATGGAGTTTTTCCATGTGCGTAATTGGATTAGGGAACGATTTTGTGTATAGCATGCAGTGGCGATTGCCTCAGCCCAGAGAAACATTGGAACCTTTGAGTAAATCAGCATTGTTCTAGCGGCTTCTACGAGAGTTCGATTTCGTCTTTCAACTACACCGTTCTGTTGAGGAGTTCGTGAAATACTTCTTTGATGGCTGATTCCAACGCTTTCATAGAATTCATTAAGTTGTTTGTTGACAAACTCGGTTCCATTATGCTTCGACAATTCGGCGGTTTTGTTAAGTCGAACTGCGGCTTGTTTGATGAGTTTGATGATGATATCGGGAGTTTCATCCTTTGTCCTTATGAACTTGAGTGAATCTAGAGTAATCATCAACCACAACTAACACATATTTCTTCCCAAAGATATTTTGTACCCTCATTGGTCCACATAAGTCCATATGAATCATATGAAGAACTTACGTGACGAGTTAGTAGGTTTGGGTTTATGGGTATTTCTTGCTTTTTCCCAATTGACATCTTTGAACAAAGATGATCCTTTTCATACTTTAGTCTAGGTAAACCTACAACTAGGTCCTTTCTGGAAAGATCGTTGATGGTGCCGAAGTTCAAGTGATTGAGACGACGGTGCCATAACCATGACTTTGTTTTTGAAGCCTTTGATAACAAGCAGATTGGAGAAGCCCTCATCATGTCATCGATAGAGATGGTGTAAAGGTTTGACCCACGAGTTCCTTTTAACTGTTCCTTACCATTAAGATCTCTAACAAAGCAAGTATGTTTTCGAAGGCAACTTCTAGATCGAGTCACGAAATTGACCAGCGGAGAACAGATTATGACCCAACCCTTCAACATAGTAGACTCTCGAGATGACACTATCACCAACAACATAATCTCCATAACCCATAATAGCACCGAAATGATCATTACCAAATCTAACAGTCCGATGAACTTGCTCACGAAGTTCATGTTAAGACCGGTCTCGATCATATGCTTGGAACGACTGAGTCCAAAGGTACCACCGAACGATTTGAACGATCTGCAGTTGAACACAGACAAAATGGATAACTGGATAATTGGGATCCCCATGCAAGAATGGGTTCCATTTGGTTAGTAACAGTATTTGGAACACCCACATCGAATCGAAACATCCATATCGGTAGAAGCAATGGAATCATTGGGAATAGATGCAATCTTTGGTGTAGTATTTACCTATTCAAAGTATGTTTACTTCTTAAGGGAATAGTTCTACAAGTAGGCATCCATTTTCTAGTGGGCATAATCTTAGCAGTTTGAGAACAAAACTGATTATTCTTATGACCAAAAGGTATCCAATAATAACCTATCTTTATAAAAGTTCTTCCTGTGGGTTTCCACTGTTTTCTAACAATCTTTCGTTTTTGCCTTTTTGCCTTATTTGCACGATTATTAGCATTAGCAATTTTAACTGGGCATTTGACATCATTAGACCTCAAAGCATTCACACATCACATTCATGATTAGCAGAATTCAAGCATGCATCATTACAAGGTTTGCAAATAGTATCGAATGAATTAATTAGATCGCCTAAGGCTAATACTAGAATCAACACGATTCGTTTTATTCAACTCAAGCCTAAAGTTCCTAGATTGGTCTTCTACTCTCTTCCAATGCACATTCTTAGCTTGCAAGGTCCTATTCCTTGTATTGTCTAGGTGAGACTTTGACCGCTTCGCTTTAAAGTCAGATTACTCTGTAGAGGGAATGGGAACATTAGTTGGTTGATCTAATTTTTGCATTTCTGAACTTGATGTGCAAGGATCTGAAGTACTAGAAGGCACATTAGTGTATACTTTAAGTCTGTGATTTGAGCTTTTTGCAGGCACACTAAAGTTCACTTTCTTAGCACTAACATATGGAATCGAACTACTTGAAGGCACATTAGTGTTTCCTTTTTAAGGCGGGCATAGAACGGATTTCCTGCTTGGCACTAGGCATAGAACAAGGCATCACAGCTTTGCCTTTTTCACCTAAGGTTAAGGATTTGGGACATGTGGCAATTACACATTCTAGCAACTCTTGAGATCGTTTGGCCTAGAGGCAAGCAAACCTAATTTCACTATCAAGAGGTTTGTTAATGAAATCCTCTTCGACAATCTCACGGAGACATTCTAGACTATCCTTAAGGTGAGCACAGTATTCATGAAAAGCATGTTCATTATTCCTAAGATGAGGAGGAATATATTTAACTGTCACAGTGTATTTGCAGTCTAAGGGTGACTTTGAGACAACATTCTTATTGAAAACAAGTGTCAGTTTCCCATTTCCCGACTTCTTAGATTCTCAATTTCCTTTTGTAAAGACGTTATTTTTTCGTTGTTTTGGTCACGGGTGACTTTCATTGAATCATATAACTCTTTAAAATGTCGTTTAACTTTTCATTTTCTTCTAGAAAACTCTCGTTTTCCTTTTGTAAGGCATCAACTAAGTTTTGAAGATGAAAAGTTTGAGAATTTCGAGAATCTAAAGGAGGAGGCATTTGGGAGCCTGTCATATTGTTCGTTTGACCCTTTAATTGAGAGATATGGGCTTTCAACTTTCGATCGTGTTGCTTGAGCTTGAATCGTTCATCACGTTTGTTAATTTGAAAACCTGCATCAAACTCTGGAGCATCTGAAGATGTCTTGATATTTGAAGTTTTAACATTTTCTTTAAGATGTTGATATTTTAGTTGTAAATTAAAATGCTCAACTTCTAGTTTAGAAAAATGTTTAACCAAATTGTTGTGATCATCCAGTTCAATTTTCTCGTTTAGTTTAGAATTAGTTTTTCAAGCTCAATGACACGATCATGGGAGACTTTCAGGGCCACAGATAGTTCATGAAATTTGGAAGCATTAATAGAGAAATTTGAAGCGATGAAAAAGATATCTTGAGCAACACATTCAGTAATAAGAGTCTCATTTAAGGTATGCAAGTTCTTCCTCTCAATCTCATTATATTTTAGTGCACGCTCATAATCACTAACTTCAACTACCATTGCATCAAATTCCTTTTCCATTTCTTTATTATCTGATTTTGTCCCTTTTAAGACTCTCAAAATGATCTTTTAGTTGTTTAAAGAAAGGCATGACCTCGGTTAAATAACATTCTTTCATTTGCTCAAAACCCCTTTCCCTTCATTATCCCGATGGGTGTGATCCTTTTCTTACAAGTTTTCTCAAAATCAACAAATAGTTGAAGAATAACATATTGGTTGATTAAGGTCTTGCTCTTAGTGGCAATAGTTCTAGGAACTAAGTGCATTGGTGTATTTGGAGGATACTCACGCTTTAGGAATTTCCTACAAGGGATTCTTTTCAACAAGATTTTCACTTTTTGCAAGTCCATATCCTTTTTCCGAACACTTGTTCGGGGGTCACAATGTTTGAGGCTTAAACATGTTCAAGGAAATCCAGTTTTCCTTCTTGTAGTCATGGGGAGTGATAATAATCTTTTTCTCTTTGCATTTCGGGTCATCTAGTTTTTGTTCATCCTTTCCCTAGTGACTTCATCTGATTTCTTATCTTCCTCAGTGCACTCAAAGCAACTAGGTTTCTGCCTAGGCTTAAGAATTTCATTACCATCATAAAGCACCTTATGAGCATTTCTAGCCTTTTTAATTACCTCTGGATTCGGTTCCTCAACAAGGGGAATGCTATGCTTATCGCTTAAGACTCGATGTTTAGTGACCATGTGAGCCGTCTGAATGGTGTTTCCTTGTATGTACAACTTGTTCTCAAGTTTGTTTTTCAAAGTTTTCAGATTAGAAAAATCTCTCAAGAGTTTTGATTCCTTTGCATTAAATTCTTGCTTAAGCATTTTCACATTTTCTTGAAGTTCTTGTTTTTGCTTAGATGTTTTAGAGAGTTTTTCTTGCAAGGAATTTAATTCTTGTTTCAATACTTCTTCTCTAAACTTACTTTTTCTAATTATTGTACATACTTGGTTATCCATTTCCTGCTCACGAGTGGTCAACTCAAACTTAGCACGTTGTTCATAAATAGCAACACGTTCTTTATAGGCATTTAGTTCTGAAATAATGGAATCATCGGGGGCACATGCAGTGTATTCATCAAAAACATAGTCATTGTTGACTGCGGAAGATGCATCACTTGGTACAACTTCACTTTCACTTTGTTTCACATATTGATCATATGGGACAATATTGATATTACCCATATTTTCAATATTTGATTCAATAGTTTCAGTTGATTGTACTTTGTCATGCATCTTTTGCACATCAGCATCATCGTATAGTTTTAATACCTCTGAGATGAGCTTGTCATGGGATGGCCCAACTAGTGATGAAGAGGAGACCTTGGGAGAAACCATTGGAGAAATGCTAGCCATAAAAATTGTGTGTGCCGTAGGTCCATCATCCACATCAGAGTCGTATGCATCACAATCTGCGACTTGAAAGGCATTCGATGATTGTGACCTATCTCCGAATAGGCGCTCATCCACATCGCATCATAGGTCTTGGCATTGCCCTCAGCAAGAAACAGCAATTCCTCTTCATTCCAAGTAGCACCATTGTCACGAGCTTGAGCGGCACATCTTCTCTCTGAAGTAATCAGGCATTCGTGGGCGCTTTGGAGATGTACAGTTCCTTGCAATGTGTCCCTCTCCACCACAGTTATAACATTTGATGAGCTTAGTTTGACCTTGGTTACCATTCCTTCCTCGATTCTGGTTTTCAACATAACCTCTCCACTCCACCTCGTCCACGATCATACTGTCTTTCCTGATCTGGTTGCACCACGATCCTTCCATCTTTAATAGTGGCTTGATTGTGTGGGTTAGATGCGTTCGAGGTTGTTGTTGGTTTGTGGGAGAGTATTCATGTTTTGACTGATGAGAAGAGCTAGTTGATTAATGAAGCTACCCACGTGAGTATCGGCATCAGCTTGTTTGTACATAGGATCGGGAATGAGTTTGTGATTACCATTACCCAAGGGTATGACTTGTGATGCTTTGGTTGTGATTTCGATGTTTGAGTAGAAAGCTGTAGAGTCATTGGACGAGCTTGTCTCTCCCGGTTGGTTTTGGCCGATTGAGAATTAATTTTCAAACATAGCATGTCTCTCATTCTGAAGGAGGAAGGCATAGAGTTGCTCATAGTTTGTATTCTTCAATCCTTTAGTGAGCTTCACAGAGGTAACAAACTTGTGCCATTCGGGATTCATGTTGTTCACAAATTTTGAGTTCAACTGAATGTTAGGCATAGTCATTCCGATGTTCCTCATGTCATTAACTAACTTATGAAATCTCACATAGTACTCATAGACACTCTCATCCGGTTTCATCTTGAAATGCTCAAATTCGTCATAGAGTTGGGATTCTCTGTCTTCCATAGTTAATTGAACCGAGAGAAGCATCTTAACATTGTCCCAAACGCCTTAGCATCGTGTTATGATTGATCAGCTTGTAGATGTCTTTAGGAAGACCTTGAAGAACAATGTTTGAAGCCCGATATCGCATCAAATCTCTTTTTATCTTTATCATCAAGCTCATCATACATCTTAGGTCGTCAATTCCGTAACAGAGTACCATCTGCATTAGTATCAAGTATGTCTCTAGTCGTCTCAACTCGATATGGTCCTTCATCAATGGATTTGAGAATGTTGACACCATTTTCCTTTCCAAGGCAATACAGTCTAATTCGTTGAGCCCATGAGTCATAGTTAGTTCTGTCAAGTATGGGTGGACGAGTATCTGAACCACGGTGCTTGAACATCTTCGAACAGTGGAGATAAACGTGGGAACGTTGGTAGACATGTTAACAGATTATACGGGATTTTATAGCTCTATGATTAAACCTGGAAATGGATTCTTTCACGGGATTTTACTGAATCAAGAGAAAACCGTAAACAATCACTCAAGACTCTGGATGATAAAATACTAAATCGCTAGAAGATAATGCACTAAGTCGCTAGAAATTAGTTCACTAAGTCGCTAGAAATTAATGCACTAAGTCGCTAACCCTTAATTCGCTACACCCCTAAGTCGCTAGAGTCCCAAGTCGCTAATCAGAAAAACAAGTCGCTAAGTAGTAACTCTCTGACCAAGTCGCTAACCAAATTTTGGCAGCAATTCGCTACACAAGTCGCTAGAGACACAAGTCGCTAAAGAGCAACTCTCTACTGACCAAGTCGCTACCACAAGTCGCTACCCGTAGTGGAGAATCCACTACTTGTACTTTACTTCTAACTCGCTAGTTCCAACACCGTAAGTCGCTACACAAATGTGAAGCAAGTCGCTACCAAGAAACTATTCCGTGAGCTAAGTCGCTAGCTTGAAAAACCATATAAACCTCACTTTTCAATCCAAAAACAACCCAACCAAGATGATTCAAGCTTACCAAATGAAAACCTAAACACTTTTGATGATTCTAAACATAAAAGTACAACCAAAATCGAAACTTTAACACTAGAAATCAATCAAATGATGCAAAAACCACTAAACTTTTTCAAACTCAAAAACCACCTAAAAACCACTAGAAATCCAAAGATGTGTAAGATATGATCTAACCATGGCTCTTGATACCAATTGTTAGAGATTAACTTTTCACATACACATCAAACCATAACACAAGGTGGCGTTTAAGATGGAATTCTAGAGAGAGAAAGTTAGAGGTTTAGGGAACTTAGTGAGAGAAAGTGAAATTATTATTATGAGCTCCAACTCTCTACCTTGGGAGGTAGAGAGTATTTATAGTCTTACATATATCGCCACACATCGGGACGTGGATCGGGCATACAGTGGGTAAAGACCGTCAGTCCTCCACGGTGTTACTTAACTAAATATTACTTAACTTAAAATAACTACGACTACGAGCTTTCTAACGATTACATATACTTGAGGTGACCGACTCTTTAATACCTGGAATTTCTAATTCCTAACATTATTTATAATGAATTAAAGTACGGTATACGTTTAATTTCATTTATAATATTGTGTCCTGTATTTGCATGTTTAAATCCTTGAATAACTTAAGTTTTTCTAAATAGTCCGTTACATTAAAAAAATAAAGAATACTTTCTTTAAAAGTTTTTGAAGATGATCAATAACTTATGGAATGATATGTGATATGAGAATGAAATTCAACTTATATTGTATTCAAAAATTAAGACAAAGTTAGTTGAAAATGCCTTGTCAACAAGTATTAGTTAGCAAAATTCATTAACTAAAATTAATATACTTGAAAGATTATTATTTATATATTGATGCATTTATAATATTATTGTAGCATGACTAATTTCAGATGATATTCAATGAATTGAATATAAGACTTATCCCACCCACATGATGATACTTTATGGATCTCTGTCATTAAGTATATCATGGATATTTATCCTCGACTTGAGATACTGAGATATGTCATGGATGTAGTGCATTTCTGTGAAGCAATCTAACGCTATACGTAACTGGTAGTTATAAGGGTTGTTTTCAGAAGTATTGCGAAATTTATGAATCCGCTTTGTAGTCAAAATGGGATTTGTTTCCTTCAAATTTATTTTGAAGTATAATACTACTGGGCCCCTCGTAGGGTTGTTAAGATGTTTGCATGGTCATGCCCAAGGTCTTACGTTGGAATAAAGAATTGGTAATCTTAATCAATCACATAAAGCGAGAAACATAATAGTTAATTAAGAAATGAGTGAGATCCATATTCTTATTAACATGGTATTAGAAACAAAAGGATGAATATGATGATGAATCATCAAACTTGGTTTTCTCCAGAAAACCATACACGAGTTAGGGGCATTGGCGTGTTGCTAGACGCTAACCAATGTCATTTCACGTTTTGTAAACATATCCAGTGGGGAGTGTTGGAAATGTATATATTTACAAACATGTGAATGTCCGGATTCGAACTCGTGACCACGGGATTGCACACATTAGCGAATGGGAATTAAAGTTAATAATTAATGTTTATGTTTACGATTAATTATTGCACATTAAGTCCGGTTAACGATCGTTAAGTATTTAACGGAAAAATGACTAACGACCGTTAAATGAAAAGAGAAAGGACTAGAAATGGAAAACTTGGAAAAGTTATGGGTTTGGCTTTGGGCTTTCTATTGTGGCCGGCCATAGGGCCTCTCCAAGGCCCAATTCTCTAACTTGTTAAGTTTACCTAGTATATAAGGAGGGTTAGGTTCTAGGGTTTCATACACTTGTGCATTGAATTAACCCTAGATATCTCCTCTCCTCTCTCTAGTCTAATATTCGGCCAAGCACCCCATTTGTAAGGGAGTTTGGTTTCGTTTTGCTTAAACGAGGACTTGTGTTAGATCTAGCAATCGCTCGATTCGTTTGGTTAATTCGTGTGTACAAGAACGTGGTTGTAAGACATTATTCTTACACTAATAAGTACTTCTTTGTTTTGCTTTGCTCGAGGGTTGTTTTGCTTTGCTCGAGGGATTTGACATTCGCAAGAGGTATGTTACGCATACTTTCAGTTAATTAATTTATTTGTTATGATCTTAAGTCTTCCGCTGTGTACTCTTGATGTCTTTATGTTTTATTTTATTTTATATATCATAAACTAAACAAACACTTGGTCGAGGGACGACAAATTCTGTCATCGTCTATATAGTGTGTGCTCGCATTGAAAGTTTTTAGATTAGACTTTGGGCTGTACAAACTTATTAAGAGGGAACCGTATGTGGGCTAAAAGAGGATTTTAAAAACAGGTCCTTAGCTAGCGAGAAAACAAACATCTAAAGCTCAACAACATATTACATAGACTCAGACTTTATCAAACTTCACTTTTGGATACGAGTGTTTATATTTTACCTTCATCTGTTGAAATGTAAAGTCTCAAAATAACAATAAGTATATAAACAAAATATATATATATATATATATATATATATATATATATATATATATATATATATATATATATATATATTTATATATATATATATCATGATTTTGATGATGATAATTAATTCTTTATTGTAGTCACATATACATGGAAAAGTTAGTTATGCGACATGGAAACATAATTCAAAGTTGTTTTTTGTACTTCTTAATCCAAATACTTTTTTTTTTTGAACTTACTTAATCCAAATACTTGAACATGCAAAAAAATCTTATACTTGGTAGTAAAAATTGTATAGTGTAAACACATAGTACCAATAGCTTTCAGATTTTACCGTTAGCTTGGAGTAAGACAGACACACACGTGCAGACAATAAATAGAAGTCTTTGGGGGAAGATATTCACATTCACCAAAACACTTGATC